>JAXIVJ010020256.1:0-12883 GCA_036785665.1 Chirona hameri
AACACACACCATACAATTAATAATTTACAACCTTCTGTCCTGAATTGGCGCGATGTAGGACCATTTTTAAAAGAAGAAAAAATAATCTGTATTAAAAAATATAATAAAATCGTGTTCTGAATTTTTTTCCGAAGGTGACCTATTTCCTTTAAAGGTAGAGACATGTTAAAAACGACACTCAGCAACATGCATACTAGAAACTAAAATACACTCCATGATAATACACACACTCACACAGCGACCGACATAAACATACACGACACCCATCATACACAATGTAAAAGAGCACCGAGCTGACGTTTAAAAGAAGCTAAAGACGCCTCGCGCAGGTCCGGCGGCAACGCGTTGTAGCGCTGCGCTACACTGTATAAAAAGCGTCTCTTGCCGGCTTCGGTTCTCACGCGCGGGAGGGCCAAATCAGCGTCCTGGCGTGTGCTTCTAGCTCGAAACTCAGAAATTGTCGAAAGCCGGGAAGCGAGAGCCTGTGGTTCCCCGGTGGTGCGAATTTTGTGAAGAAGATTGAGGGATTGAAGTTCGTACAGCTGCCGGGCGGTGTGCCAGCCCAGTTCATCTCGTACGTCCGATATGTGATCAAATTTACGCCGGCCAGAGACAGCGCGCAAGCCAAAATTGAGGATCTTTTGGAGGCGCTGCATGTTTTTCTCTGAGCCGTTGCCGAACACCGTCAAACAGTATCGGACGTGCGAGATGACAAGGGCGTCGACTATGACAGGAATAAGTGACGAAGGGATCTGATGACGCACGTGGGTCAGACCGATGAGGATACCGTTACATGTTTTGACGAGGGCAGATACGTGTGAGTCCCACGAGAGGTGCTTGTCGAACAGTACGCCAAGATTACTCACCGTGGGGCTCTCACGCACTATGTCCTCACGGAACCGAATAGTGGTCGTGGTCATGCCACGACAATTTTGACGGGAACCACAGACAATGAGCTGTTTTCCGGTATTTACTTTCAAAACATGGGAATGGAACCAGGTGTCGAGAGATGATAAAACCTGTTCCATGGTAGCAATGACACACTGTGGGAAGGATTCATTTTTGCCTGAGACCAGAATTTGGGTATCGTCAGCGTACTGCACCACGTGTGCCTCAGGGGCAAAGAGGGATAAGTCATTGGCAAAAATCTGGAATAGGAGTGGGCCGAGTGAGGATCCTTGGAAATCACCGATAGGATTTGGTAGGGATCGGGAAAGGTGGCGGTTCCGACGCCCGTCAGCTGTACAAACAGATTGAGTATGGCCAGTGAGATCAGAGGAAAACCAGGTAGGATCGATAGAATAGGTTTGAAGTATGGAAAGGAGCTTTGCGTGGTCGATCACGTCAAAGCATTTTGACAGGTCAAGTAGACAGAGGAGAGTGATGTCCTGGCGGTCGGTGGCGGAAAGGATATGATCGGCAAATCAGATCAAATCAGATTCGAAAGTAGTCGCGTAAAGATAGACTCGCATTGGAGATGTGCCAACTGGCGGCCGGCGTTCGCTCGCTAGCACCAGCTGCAAGCTGATTGGCTGATGGTATAGCCTCTGCCCGGGCTAGAACCAGTACAACATTCTTTCGCCAGCACCGCATTCCTTCGCCAAAAACTCAAATATATTCCGCTGGAGAGTCTTTTCAGTCAAGAAAACTTGCAGATAGGGGTTTCCCAACACGGGCTACAAAACTGCTATCTCAGTTTAAAACTAGTGTTGAAGGCAGTGGCGCACTCAGGATTCCATTTCGGGGTGGTCAGAGCCCTAAAAGCGTAAGAAAAACTCACAAGGGGCCCGCTCACAAGGGGCCCCCTTGTGAGCGGGCCTCCATCCGTTTTTAGAAAACTTCGCGGATTTCGGTCACTTGTTTTTGAGCGGGCCCCCTACAGCATGGGACCTGAGACATTATAATTTTCTTGTCAATGTCGTGTAAGGCGACTGCGTGTGCTACTGATGTGCGAATTTTAGGTGCGTGTGCTACTGATGTGCGGTACAACTGTCGAGAGTAAATTTGACGAAATGAGGTAAATGACAACACAAAATATATGTTACATGTTAGGCAGGTTGGGCAGTCCGATCCCCGGTAGTTATGTCATCATCATCGTTGGGGTTTTAGAGCGCCGCGACTACGTCATTCGCGCCCACCATCATGTTGCCAAAAGTTGTCATAAACCATTTCCTGAAGCAACAATGGATAATGTAAAAAATACGTATCAATATCAAATACGCCCGTATCAAGAATTTGCAAGGATCGGGCCCTGTTGTGACCGGGCCTTCGTTTTGACCGGGCCCTATATCACGTTTTTCCCAGCACCGGGCCCTTGCCTCGATCGGGCCTGACCAAGACCGGGCCCCTACCAAAAACGGGCCCGTATCAAGAATATGCGAGGACCGGGCCCTGTTATGACCGGGCTCTCGTCCTGACCGGGCCCCATGCCACGCCTTTGCCAGCACCGGGCCCTGCCTCGATCAGGCCTGACCAAGACCGGGCCCCTACCAGAAACGGGCCCGTATCAAGAATATGCGAGGACCGGGCCCTGTTGTGACCGGGCCCTCGTTCTGACCAGGCCCCATATCACGCCTTTGCCAGCACCGGGCCCCTGCCTCGATCGGGCCTGACCAAGACCGGGCCCCTACCAGAAACGGGCCCGTGTCAAGGATATGCGAGGACCGGGCCCTGTTGTGACCGGGCCCCATCATCCCATGCCACGCCTTTGCCAGCACCGGGCCCCTACCTCGATCGGGCCTGACCAAGACCGGGCCCCTACCAGAAACGGGCCCCTCAGAAATACGGGCCCTCAGAAATTTCGGGGGGGGGAGGTCAGCTGACCCTTTTGACCCCCCCTGCGTGCGCCACTGGTTGAAGGTGAACTATTTCCTTTAAAGGAAATAGTTCACCTTCAACATTAGTTTTAAACTGAGATAGCAGTTGTGTAGCCCGTGTTGGAAACCCCCTATCTGCAAGCTTTCTTGACTGAAAAGACTCTCCAGCCGAATATATTTGAGTTTTTGGCGAAGGAATGTGGTGCTGGCGAAAGAATGTTGTATTGGTTCTATCCCGGGCAGAGGCTATACCATCAGCCAATCAGCTTGCAGCTGGTGCTAGCAAGCGAACGCCGGCCGCCGGTTGGCACATCTCCAATGCGAGTCTAACTTTACACGACTACTTTTGAATCTGATTGGCTGAACCATTGTTGACATTCGCGTGACGTCAGGACTCTGACTCAGAGAGTATGCATATAGTTTTGATAAACAATAAAAATGTACGGCCTTCTGTCCTGAATCGGCGCGATATAAGGCCATTTTTGACAATATATAAAGAAATTGTATTAAAAAACATAATCAAATCGTGTTGGGTAAAAAAATTGCCAAAGTTAACTATTTTCTTTAAAGGAAATATAGTTCACTTTCGGATTTTTTTCTTCAGAACACGATTGTATTATATTTTGTAATACAGTTTCTTTTTTTCTTTTTAAAAATGGTCCTACATCGCGCCAATTCAGGACAGAAGGTTGTAAATTATTGATTTTGTGGTTTGCGTTATTGGTCTGCGCATGCTCCATGGCAGTGCTGGCACTTTCAGACGGTACGGTACATCATATATGCGCCGTATTCCTTCGCCAAAAAGTCAAATATCTTCGGCTGGAGAGTCTTTTCAGCCAAGTAAAGTTTCAGATAAGGATTTCTCAACACGGGCTACAAAACTGCTATTTCAGTTAAAAACCCCATGTTGAAGGTGAACTATTTCCTTTAAAGGAAATAGTTCACCTTCAACATGTGTTTTGAACTGAAATAGCAGTTTTGTAGCCCGTGTTGAGAAATCCTTATCTGGAACTTTTCTTGGCTGAAAAGACTCTCCAGCCGAAGATATTTGACTTGTTGGCGAAGAAATACGGCGCATATATGATGTACCGTACCGTTTGAAAGTGCCAGCACTGCCATGGAGCATGCGCAGACCAATAACGCACACCATAAAATCAATAATTTACAACCTTCTGTCCTGAATTGGCGCAATGTAGGACCATTTTTAAAAAGAAAAAAAGAAACTGTATTAAAAAATATAATAAAATCGTGTTCTGAAAAAAATTCCGAAGGTTTTTCCTTTAAAGGGATATTGCCACCACAGGAGGATTTCTTAAAAGCAACTTAAATGAATGGTGGGGATTAACAATCATGTATGCTCAAGCTCAAACTTGCTCCTGCAGCACCTAAAGCAGTGTATCGGCAAAATATTTTGTACTTATTTCTGACTCCAAAACGTTGGTCCCAGCTGTGCTCAGTACTAAATTCATGATGGCTGCTCTCATCCAGTTTGGCTGCGGTGATGGCGCCTGCCCAAAGCCGAAGCGTACGAATTCGCCGAGACTTGAAACTTGAAAAGTCTATGTGTTATAAGGTATAGCGTCAAATAACTCCTACGGTCCCAAAGTCGAGCCATAGCAATTCATGCTGTTTTATTATGAAAGAGGTTAAAGGAAATAGTTCACCTTCGGAAATTTTTCAGAACACGATTCTATTATATTTTTTTAATACAGTTTCTTTTTTTATTTTCAAAAATGGTCCTACATCGCGCCAATTCAGGACAGAAGGTCGTAAATTATTAATGTTATAGTGTGCGTTATTGGTCTGCGCATGCGCCCTGGTAGTGCTGGCACTCTCAGACGGTACGGTATATCATATATGCGCCGCATTCCTTCGCCAAAAAGTCAAATATCTTCGGCTGGAGAGTCTTTTCAGCCAAGAAAAGTTGCAGATAAGGATTTCTCAACACGGGCTACAAAACTGCTATTTCAGTTCAAAATCCCATGTTGAAGGTGAACTATTTCCTTTAAAGGAAATAGTTCACCTTCAACATTAGTTTTAAACTGAGATAGCAGTTTTGTAGCCCGTGTTGAGCAATCCTTATCTGCAACTTTTCTTGGCTGAAAAGACTCTCCAGCCGAAGATATTTGACTTTTTGACGAAGGAATGCGGCGCATATATGATGTACCGCACCGTCTGAAAGTGCCAGCACAGCCAGGGAGCATGCGCAGACCAATAACGCACACCATAAAATTAATAATTTACGACCTTCTGTCCTGAATTGGCGCGATGTAGGACCATTTTTGAAAAGAAAAAAAGAAACTGTATTACAAAATATAATAAAATCGTGTTCTGAAAAATTTCCCGAAGGTGAACTATTTCCTTTAAGGTTGTTGAAAATATAATTAACTGCATACGCTTTTTAATTTTAAAGTGTACTGACGGAATGGTGATGTTGAGTTTGCAACATTCAAAAGAAAATAACAGTCTGCAAAGAAGTGATTCTAAATAGTGGTGTGGCGAATCCGTTTTACGAATGCTTGGCAAGCATGAGTGGTGCAAATGTATTTTTTTATCTAATGGGGGGAGTTTCGGGAACCAAATTTTGCAGGTGAAATCGGACACGCTTAATCGACCGATACACACCATATACTCCATATTGGCCTGCGAGGTGGCAATGTCCCTTCACACGATCCCGATTTATAAGGCGAATTATCCTGCAAAATATATCTGGAGTTTCTGGCCGCCGGCCGGTACTGCTCGATCGTATTGCCTCGAGTGATCGCATCCGGTGCACGTGCAGGTCTTGACGTCGATCCAGTCGAGAACGTATGCAGCGTCGCATGGCGTACTCCGCTTCATAAAACGGCCTATTCCCGAAATGTGTGGGTCAGTGCCCGCGCGTATCATTCCCTTCCCTCCCCTCCCCTCCCCTCCCCTCCCCCCCCCCCCCTCCTCCCCTCCCCCTCCCGCCGTCAGCCGGTGCCCCCAGTTCGAATGTCGGTGTCGTATTGCTGGTGGCGGTGAGAGGTCAGCTGAGTGCCGCCGGTCTCGCGTCTCAGAAGTGCTGGGGATGTGGGCGGTGTGGCAGTGCCGGAAGGTGGCGATACAGACGGCTGCAGAGACTGAGTGGTCCGGTAGTCGATACCGTAGTCAGTGGCAGTGGACGGTTAGTGGCAGTGGACTGTTACTGGAAACGGTTAGTGGCAGTGGACTGTTACTGGACACGGTTAGTGGCAGTGAACTGTTACTGGAAACGGTTAGTGGCAGTGGACGGTTACTGGAAACGGTTAGTGGCAGTGAACTGTTACTGGAAACGGTTAGTGGCAGTGGACTGTTACTGGAAACGGTTAGTGGCAGTGGACTGTTACTTGAAACGGTTAGTGGCAGTGAACTGTTACTGGAAACGGTTAGTGGCAGTGGACTGTTACTGGAAACAGTTAGTGGCAGTGGACTGTTACTGGAAACGGGTAGTGGTAGTGGTCGGTGACTGGAAACGGTTAGTGACAGTGGACGGTGACTGGAAACGGTTAGTGGCAGTGGACGGTGACTGGAAACGGCTAGTGGCAGTGGACGGTGACTGGAAACGGTTAGTGGCAGTGGACTGTTACTGGAAACGGTTAGTGGCAGTGGACTGTTACTGGAAACGGTTAGTGGCAGTGGACGGTGACTGGAAACGGGTGCTCCAGACGACTGCTGCTCCAGACCTCACCCTGCACTTCTGACAGTTACACCCGGGTGGCGAAGATGTCCCCAAAGCTGCGGACCTCTGTCAGACGGTCACACCGCCAGCGCCGGTCAGCCCGACTCAACTCAGGCCAGGAGAACCCTCCTCAGGAGCAGCACAGGTCAGCCCGGCTCGCCTCAGGCCAGGAGAACCCTCCTCAGGACCAGCGACGGTCCGGGAGGGTGGCCGCACGGTGTCAGTCGAATCTGTCCCGCGCAGTGGAGGTGCCGACCCGGGCAGTGGAGGTGCCGACCCGCGCAGTGGAGGTGCCGACCCGCGCAGTGGAGGTGCCGACCCGCGCAGTGGCGGTGCCGACCCGCGCACGGACCCGTCCCGTGGCTACCAACTCTCCACATCCACGGAGAGCGAGCGACCAGACGGACACTCGTGATAAAGCTCGCCGACGCCGGCAGCTAATGCCCGGAGGCACTGAGAGCTCAAACCGGGTGACCTCTGACGTCGTCGGGGTCCCGGCCAGGGTAGTGTCGGACTCACCTCGGAGCCGGAAACCGTCCCCTGGCCGGTCAGGTTTGATGCGGACCGGTAGAGGAGAGGTGACGTCCGCTGGGCGACCTGAGGTCACCGGAGGTCACAACCGGCCGACGGAGGTCACTACCGGCCGCCGCAGGTCACGGCGGCTGTCGTCACGAGTGACGTCACGGCGACGATCGCCGGGTCGTGTGTGTCGCTGCTGCGTGGGTGATGCGGTGGACAGAGGGCGGGAGGAACGGCAGAGGTCGGGGAGAGAGGCTGGGAGTAACGGACGGCTGCTGGCTAAGACAAAGTTGGTGTCGAGAAGGTCAAGTCTTCATCCTCCAAAGGGTAAACATATGCGTCAGAGCGTTTTCAAGTCAAGACGTCATTCTGATAAATCGCTGAAGGAGACACTGAGAACTCCGGTCTCAGGCAGCGAAAAGAAAATTCCTCGAAAAGATAAGTCAACAACCGATACTGAGAGCAAGTCTTCCACATCGAAGCCACCGAAGCCGCTCCGCCGACGTCGTGGTCGGCCGAGAAGCGCCGTGAAGCCGTGGCCAGCCGGTCCGGTCATCATCGGGGCCGACAGTCTGCTGCTCCGGCGGCACCGTCCCGTCAGCCCGGACCCTGACCCGGCGGCGGCGCGCCGGCTGGCCGCCCGCCGGCCGCGACACGACATGTGCTCCATCTGCGGAGTGGAGGAGCGCCGCTTCTCCGCACTGCGGCAGCACGTGCAGCGCCAGCACGGCCTGCTGACGTGCGGCGCGTGCCGGCTGTGCTTCAGCTCCCGGCGCCTCCTGCGGCGCCATCGCAAACTCGCCGACGAGCCGCTTGGCGGCGCCACTGAGCCTCCGCCAGATGTCGCGCGGAGCGGCCGACGCCGGACCGCGGTACGGGGTAAGGCGCCCCCGGTGGAGCGTAGCGAAGGATGTGGGAGACTTCAGGAGTATCGTGCCTGTGAAGGAAGGCTGGTTTTATTCATTGTTGCTGCTGTTGTGTGCTACGTAGCCTCTGCGCTGCTGCTGCGCTCGACGAGGGAGCTTCGCGACACGCAGGGGAGCTCTCAACCACCGGCAGAAGAGGGTCGCCCTCATTTCCAAGAGCACGGGGGTGACGCACTTGGTAAGGCCCCCTTCTCAGTGATTATGAGGGAGAGTCTGGACATGCTTCCGTGAATGAGTGTCGTTTGAACCTGCATAGTCATTTCATTCATGGTTCATTTTGCTGCTCCATTCGTCTCTGAATCTTAGTGCATTCATGATCATGTTCTTTTGTTTTTCCTGCAAACCCTTGGAGGTACTGTGAGCTTTGTTTATATAATACAGAGAGCACAATAAAGCGTTATTCACAATAAAGGAACATATATTTCCCTTTGCGCACTTTGCAATTCAAGTAAACACATGATTATAATACCCTGTTAGTGGTCGTCACGTTCGAAGTATTTACCAGCGGTTATGACACTTAGCACTTTGCCATGCCAGCAAAGTGGCACTTATAACTTCGATGGCATGGCATTTCGAGTGGTGGCAGCGTTTGTTATAACAAGAGTTGCGGTTATCTCCTGTTGTCCGCTCTAGACTGGTCCGCTCGCACACAGTACGATGGGGTTCGATTTAGTTATTTACGTTGAGGTGCCTCGGCCCACTAGGCCATTCCGCACCTATTTGGGGTTGGAGTCAGTGTTGGATTTTTCGTGTCATGACCAGAGGCCACTCTTATAAAACAAATCGGGCCACGGCTGTAAATAATAAATCGAGCAACGTAAAGCAGCCGCCTGCATTTTTCATTAGTTTTTTTTTTTAAACGACAAGCGGCTGCAAATTATGTATTTTGTATCCACTCGGCTGCAAAGGCCTGTTCGGTATCTAATAATATTATTGGCTAAGGTGACACCACATCTTCGGTCACGTCATGGCACTTTTGATGACGTCATAGATTGGCCGAATATTCTTCGGACAATTTGTTTATTTGTTTATTTAATTTCTAGCAACCATAGGCCTGATCCCAATTAAGGTTGCAGTCGAGATCACACATACAGTACACACACACAAACACGCATGCACTACAGTGCACAATATACAGGTGCCTAGAAAAGGCAAAAATGCATTTAAAATATAAATACAGTGAGGAGCCCGATACACCAAATACGCTTCTAAAAAAGATGGCATTCCGCTATTCATCCAATGCTTAGCTTTGGGCATAGGCGACGGCATGGGCTCGGAAGTGCACATGATAAAAGAAGTCAGCGTATGGAGACCGCTGTAGGAACTGGTTGCACAGTCGGGGCAGACGGGCCACAAGGCCGTTCTTGACCGTATTCACCCTGCCGAAAGGTTCGCGGAAGAGACCAGTGTGTCGCGAGCGACGGGCGGGTACGAGGAGAGGAAACAGCGAGACCAGATGTGGACTGTCGATTCGGTGGCGAAACAGGTTGCGCATGAACATAATGTCCGTCTGTATGAAGCGGGCTTTGCTAGAGGTGCATTTAAAATGGTCCAGTAGAGAATGGTAGTCCAAGGGAGGGCATCGCTGGTGGGTGTTCGAGCCCATTGAGCAATTGCATTAGCAATGAAGAAGTGGCCTATACAAAACAAAAATCGCAGCAGCCTTTCTATAAGCTTTCTGATTTGTTATATTTATTGTAGCTTTCTTGTAATCCCGTTGTGACGCCTGAAGGCTGAAATACTGGGCTTTTGAATTGCTTATACATGTTATAATAATGTATTTATATATTGCGATCGGTATGGACGGTGAGTATGAGCTGGAAGGCGAGCGATTCCTCAATTCTTTGATTTAATCAACAATGCTTTCATGGAAGCAATAAGACCATGAAAGTAGCGATGATGAAGTTGTCATGAATCACGTCAACGAAAACTGTGATCATCAGCCGATGAGGTGAGTGACTGCATCTTCATCTTCTCAAAATCCACCAGTTTCTGCGATGTGTGCCCACTGGCGGATCCAGGAGGGGGAGGGGGGCATTAGGGACATGCCCCTCCTCCCCCCCCTCCAAGGCATACAGTGGCATGTCCCCCTCCCCCAAACAAACGATCAAGCCTCGCATGAAAAAGCGATCGGTAATTATGTATAATGACTTTGCCTCTGTGCCTAAATATAAGTTTCGATGGAAACAAATATCAGGTCATTGCTCGTCTTTAAGACGAGCAATGACCTGTTACCGTTTGCCTCTTAATCGCTAACGAAGGGTGTTACAATATACCCGAAAGCTCCGATTTTAATATTTTTCCTGTGGAGTAAGTCCTCGTTGTATTTAATATATATCACCCACTCCACGCCATGTCTTTTCGCGGATCTCAGATAAGTCCCTGAACAGGTCGGAAGGGCGTTGGAAAGGTCGGAGGAGCCCCTACACTGAGATAAAAAGTTACTAGGGGTGGTTAGTTTTGGGCTAGTGTCAAAAAATACGAGGCCTTTACTAACCACCCCTAGTAAAACGTACTAGGAGTATTACCACCAGTTTTACTAGGGACCTGCTAAAATTTACTAGCCCGAAAACCATGAGCTAGTCAAAGCTAACTAGCCCGGATACGACGGGGGTAGTCACGCTTACTAGCCCGGTTACGAGGGGTAGTCACGCTTACTAGCCCGGTTACGACGGGGGTAGTCACGTTTACTACCGCAAATACCAGGGTTCAGCGACGGTTACTAACCCTGGTACTAGGGGTATAGTAAGTGGTACTACCTCTCTTACCAGGGGAATTCCCTTTCTTACCAGCCCACTTACCACATATCCACCAGTTACTGCAGCTTTTGCGTTTACTATTTTTCGCCCGAATATCTCAACAACAGGCAATTTTTTTCCGGAACGAGATTTATTCGTACAGTACACCGGGTTGAAACATCTGACATGACAGTTATTACAGCAAACACGCGGCTGATCGCCTGCTCGGGAACGCCCCCGAGCAGGCGATTACCGTGTTTTGCCCCCGGTTTCAGAACCTCTGGGGGCCATGACCAATTGGCACCCTGGATCCGCCCTTGGGTTGCTGTATTGCAACAAGATTCATTCCATAAAAATGGGCATGAAATAGGTTTCACATGCATAAAAAATCACATGGGAGCAAACAAAACTATACCCCAAATTTCCTGGGAAGTTGTTGGCATTGTTCAATAATTGTTCGGAGATGATACCTCTGCCTGCATACGCATCTAACTAGAAAATGATACCATGAAAACTGTTCATAATGCAGTTAATACACTACCAACAAAGAGCAACAAGCATAAAGTACAACTTAACATGTGAGCACTCTCCCCTCCAACACACGTAGCACGCACTCACGGTGGAACACTTCCGCACTCACGTCACGCAGTCTCTGCAGTTGCGAATTGATATGGCTGCCACTACTAACAAAGAGCAACAAGCATTAAGTACAATGCAGAGAAACTTAACACTTCACCCCTCCAACACACGTACCGACGCAACACGCACTTACGCCAACGCAGTTTGAATGCACTTGAACGCATGCAGTTTCTGCTTGCGAATCAAGATGGCTGCCGCGTGTGCCGAATTCAGGGGATAGTTAAAGGCCTGGTAAACGGGGCGAGCCCCCTGGTAAGCACTCTAGTAGGCAGCGTGTCGCGCGTGTGCCGAATGCAGGGGTAGTTCAAGGCCTGGCTCAAGGGCGAGCCCCCTGGTAGGCACTCTAGTAGGCAGATCATACTAGGGTCTCTACCATGGGTGAGACCTTGGTACCGAATACTACCATTAGTACCAGGCCTTGAAGGGTGGTATCTTGGGTGGTAGAAGGGCTTTACTAGGGGGGCTGGTAAGACCCATAGTATCTTTTTCTCTCAGTGTAGACGATCTGAAGGGACACTGAGCCTTTCAACAGTAAGAATACAGTTGTCCAGGGAATAAAAACTCAACAAACTATATTATATGCGGGTTAAAATATCGTGCCGTTTCTCGGCGCATATATGTATTATACTGCCCCTTTCCTATATCATTGGTCAAAATAGTTCGCTTTAACACTTTTTTACCGCACTTTTAAACGCATAATAACATTTGTACAGGTCCGCACCACACGCAATGCTGACGAGACGAGAATGCAAAGCTGTTTGGCTTATATTTAATAATGGGTGAACATTGAACCGGATTGAATTTGATTCTGGCGTTAACGATAGCATTCTGTTGGAGAGGCAGTGCATCGAAGTTCACCAACCTTTCAAATAAGATATAAAATACAAAGATGTGATTGTGTGAACTGTAATTAAGTACACGATGACTGCATAACTCGACAGTGAAAGCATCATATTTCACATATTGCTGATAATCGCACATGTGATTGTCCAATCACATCTAATCGTAGTGTAATCAAATGTAAACTAAACGGTATAACGATTTGCGAAAATACCACACGATAAGTAGCGAACAAAAACGTAGCTGGTAAACCAAACGTGGTAATAAAACATTTGTATCCTATTTTAATTTATACCGGGGTATAAAATACCCCTCGGAAAAGTAGGAACGTAACTTACCACCGAAACAAATTTATTTTTGCTTGTGGTTAAAGACCGTACCAGTCTGTACATGCTTTGCTTTTATAGCGGTTCGGTGCAGAATGTGAAGAAAGGCACAATGCAGTTGACAGTCAAAACTTTATAATGAACATGCAACCAAAAATGTCTACGATCTGACAAAATGCAATCGCTATAAATACACTCCACCAAAGCTCCAAAAGCTCTCCACCTAAAAATATACGTCTCGGACTCTCGTAATGCCCTAATATCACACGGCAATCGCATCACACGAACATATCTTCAGATGTCAAAGAGTACTGCATAAGAAATGCACACAACGCTATAAACTCAAGCAGTTTGAAGAACGAATGCCGCCATAAAAGAATGCCTCCATGGTTTGCTC
>JAXIVJ010020257.1:0-12865 GCA_036785665.1 Chirona hameri
TGAAATCGACAGACGAGGCCAGCATATGATGTAAATTAATTGCATTTTGCATATAAAAATTCCTTCCGAGAGACATTTCAATTTAATCTTGATCAGCGTTCCACACTTTTAACGACCGGTTCTTGCCAAGTACTTTTCGGTTTCCATCAAACTCCGGGCTTTTCCTCTATTGTTTGTTTACGCAATGGTGTGGACAATATATTTTGCGTTCTGCTTGTTGTGATTATATACCCGCCCATCCTTTACAATTAACAACCATTGAAAACAAAAACAAACTGGCAATTAAATCGGAAGCTCATCGATGCACGTCGACGGCGACCTATTTAGTGTCGGCGATTTGTTTCAAAGTGCAAATTCAACAACGTTGAACAGAACAGAACATACAAAAGCTGTATCGCTTTTCAATAGTGGAGGGAGGATACCGATCATTAATTTTCCCAAACTTCCAACTTTGATTTAGGGAATAATTTTATTTTATTCTTAAATTTAGATCACATCATTTTAATACCATAACGGTAGCCAAAGAAATTGTTGCTAAGAAAATCAAAAGGTCATTATTTCCCTTTAAATTGAACTTAAAAAGGTGTAGAGATGTACCTAGGGACCGATGATTTTGAGTATCCAAGTCCACCAAAGACAATGGGGTAGCAGATCTCCCGAACAAAAACAAACACCTCTAGCTATTACGTCGTTTTACATTTTTACGCGATCTGTTCCCCGTGCTTCTCTCATTTTGGCCAAACTCCAGAAAGCCTGTGCGCAGCTTCGAGACAGCTATGCAGCAACTGGTTGACACCAGACCCTGAATCCATTGGTTATGCATTTTCAAGTCATGCGCGAGACCGTCTCCACATTTGTTGCGATGCTGTATGTTGAAAAAATCAGTCATTTGTCGCGCCAACTGATCACCTGCTACGAAAATACCGTATCCGTTCACCGTGTTGCGTGTTATCGGTTCTGCGTGTTGTCATTGACCTCATTTCGTCAACTCTCGACAGTTGTACCGCACATCAGTAGCACACGCAGTCACCTTCCACGAAATTGCCAAGACAATTATCATGTCTCAAATTCCATGCTGTAGGGGGCCCGCTAAAAAACAAGTGACCGAAATCCGCGGTTTTCTTTTTTTTTTAAACAGGTGGGGGCCCGCACACAAGGAGGCCCGTTCTTAGGGCTCTGACCCCCCCCCCCCCCCCCCCCGCCTGCGAAATGGAATCCTGCGTGCGTCACTGAAGCCAGCTACCCGCAAAAATCCGCAAAGAAAATTTACTTTTTTAGGAAGTTTTAGCATCAATAAACAACATTTCATCATCAAGATACCCATTTTCAATAACCTTCAAAGCGTAAAGATAATATATCAAGTCACTAAATTCGAGTTCAAGGGGGCTGACTCCGATCGGATAGAGTAGTACCATAAGCTAGTACCATGAGGTTTACCGGAATGGGCCGGTAATCGCATATCGAAACGTGGCAGCTAACGCCCATCCTCGTGAGCGATTTTCTTGGCCTCAGCAACAAGTGTCGTAGCTTTAAGCCCATGCTACACTATGCGTGATTTCCTGAAAATCACGTGTGTGTTATCCGTGTTGTCGGGATTTGCGTGGCAGAGAAAGTTCAGCTGATAGTAAATGCATTGGGTGAGCTACACTGGCACATCACGCAGATCCCGGATGAAACGTCAAGGAAATTCCGCAGACCCGTCACGGACGGAACGATGAAAAGTTCAACATTCTGAACTTGTTGTCGTTTTTTCCGAGATTGCGTGTTGCAGGGTTTTTATCATTTTGCTTGATTTCGCGTATGTTTAGGTCTATACTAGACCTAAACATGAATAATTTGTGCTGAATATCGTGGCGGAAGATGAATGAAGAAGCGTTTGAGCAAATTGTATGCAGTGGTTTATCGATTAAAAAAAATGCAGTGGTTTATCCATTTTCCTTGCGTGATTTGCTTGACCGGCAGATCCCGGACGTCAAGGAAGTTCTGCAAACACGGAGAACACGCGCGTGATTTCCTTGACAATCACGCATAGTGTAGCCTGGGCTTTACCATTAGCTTTCCCACGGTCTCGATGTACCCTCCCTCCTCCCTCCTCTCCGCCCAGCCACCCTCCTCTCCGCCCGACAGCTGCCGGCCGATGCGAGGCGACGTCGGGTCCAGTGTGGTGTCAGATATCCATTCGCATAAACATATTCCACTGTAGCCGACTTGCGTGCCAGAGTGACTACGTCATCACCACGCTAGTCCCTCCATCTAGCGGGTTTCACTGCAACTAGTAGTTCCAATATGACCGCGCCAGACAGTTTTGGATGGCGCAAGCTTGACTGCCACGGCTTTGTATGTGGCTGTATGTTACGGTTTTGGATGCGGCGAGTACCATTTTGGATGCGGCGAGTTTGGCTTATGAAGTTTTTCCCTACCCGGGCGAATTTTGGATGTCGCAAGCGTTGTTGGCTGCGGTTTTGGATGGTACAAGCATTGAATGCTACAACTTTGAACGCTTTGATAGTTCCCCACCCCGCCTCACCCGACGCCGGCCCGCCGGCCGGCGGCGGCTCAGCGGAAGCCGGCACTGGCATTGCCACTGGCATTGCCACTGGCATTGCCACTGGCATTGCCACTTATTTACATGGTCTGCATGACAGACGATGTTTTCTAAGGACCACCGTAGCGGATTGATTTTCCACAGGACCAGTGTGACAGGCATAGTTGTCCACAGTAGCGGCGTGACAGTATATTTTCAGGACCGGTGTGACAGACTGATGTTTTATTTTCCAGGAGCGGTGTGACGGGCTGCGGCCTGTTCATCGCCTGCTCGTTCGTGATGGACCAGATCGCTGAGGAGCAGGAGATTGACGTGGTGATGGCCGTGTCCACTGTACGCAAGAGTCGCCCGCAGTTTATCGGAACGCTGGTCAGTACAAAGGCTCGCGAGGCGCAGGTCTGACAAGGAAATAAGACAGACGGCTAGTAACAGCCATCAGTTTCATCTTACCAATTATTGGTCATGCTGGTGAATTCTGTCATCCACACTTCTAGACAGTAACGCATCGTTAACCCGCGACTTACTGGGGGGGGGGGGGCTATTTCCCCCCCCCTCCCGTTATTTTGCAATAACTCTTAAACGAAAACCGGTATCGTCACCAAACTTACAGTACCTTCTCTCACATCAATTATACACATGTTGGCAAAAGGCAAAATATGAGGCTATGATAGGTCAACCGGGAATGACGTCAGAGTGACGTCATGTTCTTCGGTTTTTGTTGCAAAATAATGGTTTGCGGAAAACGCTGTCAAAGTTATGATGTTTGAGATAAACTCAATTGTCTTAAACCAAATTACTGACAATAGACCGGGCTATCAAACTGCAATCTTGGATGGTTGAGGTTTTTAAAAAATTTTTTTTTTTAGAAATCCAAATACATTTCTTTTTTGTTCTTACAAAATTTTCAAGAAAAATCTGAATTATCCAAAAACTGGAATATATGTGGTCGAGACGTATGCGGTGAACATGTGTACCAAATTTGAAGTCGATATCTTCAAAAATGACTGAGTTATGACCTTTAAATGACAAAAATCGACTGCCTCTCACATCATTACTATGCATAAAAAAACGCATTTCCATTTTTGCTTTTTACTTCTATTTATATGGAACAAACAATGTTCTAAGGTCATTTTGTTGCGCTCTAGACGAAAAACAAACCCATAAACATGTGTTACAGCGCCTAATGACCGTAATCTGCAGTTTGACCTCGTGACCTCGGATGACCTTGACCTGACCCAAGGTCATAAACAGCTTAGAAAGGTACTTAGAAGTGTCAGGCACATGAATCATACCGATTTATCGACAGCTTATGCGTTTAATATCGCAATTTTGCGCGACAATTCCATCCATCGAGACCTTTTGACACGGTCAAACATTTTGTACTTGACCTGACCTGTGACGTCACCGGTGACCCCGAGGTCAACAATATTATGTTTCCCGCGATAAATTTCCCAGGGCTATCGAATGCCGTTTTAATTTTTACATTCGGTCCAGTAGTTTTGGAGATCCGAGGGGGGAAAAAAATAGCCCCCCCCCCAGTAGGTCGCGTTATGAAATATACCCCAGTAACTCGCGGGTTAATCACTACCATTCACTTTTTTGAGTGTTTTACCTTTGGGCTTCATCTCTTAGTGGGTTTGTAATTTGTATACCTGTTGGTGATTTTATATGAACAAAGAATACAAAATTCAGACAATGACTGTTATCAATCTCCCTCACATTTTTAAAGATCATCTTTTCACAGCTGGCACCTGTACTCCCTGAAACGTTGGAAACCCAAAGGAAGCCGTCTTTGAGACGGACAAACACGTCAATGCTCCTTTGTAAAATTATTAAATGTTTGTTCTTTGTGGGTTAAAATATGCGCGAAACCGTTGCTTGTTTCTTTCGGTGGTATCAGCCTGATGTATGAAATTAACTTATCAAGTAAGTGTCAAAAATAATTGATATATGTAGATAGAGAATGTGGGGTGTGCCACTAATCGTTCCTTGCGTCCACATTCTCAAACTTGGAATAGCATGGCAATGGCTCCCAAACCCCGTTTCTACGCCTGTGCAGGTTACAGTTGTGACGCTTTGTCTTTCCATTTCAGAAACAGTTCGAGCTGTGCTACGACGTAGCCTTGGCCTGGCTGAAGGCCTTCGACATATACTCCAACTTCCAATGAAGCTTCCAACCAACGTTCCATATCTGAGTGACGCCTTCTGCTCACACTGAACGTTCCAGTGAGGCAGTTTTCACTCCTAACAGCGCCTCAAGTTACGTCATACGAATGATTCGAAGCCGAAGTGAAACACTGTATCGATCAGTGTGATTCTGGTTCGATGTGTCACTAGAGTTTCTCCGGCTCTGTCACCGACGGCGACAGTCCAGTGACTGTCAGACACTGTCAGACCGGGCCTGTCGGACACTGTCAAACCGGGACTGTCCGACACTGTCAGACCGGGACTGTCAGACACTGTCAAACCGGGACTGTCAGACACTGTCAAACCGGGACTGTCGGACACTGTCAGACCGGGACTGTCAGACGCTGTCAGACCGGGACTGTCGGACACTGTCAAACCCGAGACTGTCCGACACTGTCAGACCGGGACTGTCAGACACTGTCAGACCGGGACTGTCCGACACTGTCAGGCTGTCAGACACTGTCAGACCGGGCCTGTCGGACACTGTCAAACCCGGGACTGTCCGACACTATCAGACCGGGACTGTCAGACACTGTCAAACCGGGACTGTCAGACACTGTCAGACCGGGCCTGTCGGACTTTGTCAAACCGGGACTGTCAAACACTGTCAGACCGGAGACTGTCAGACACTGTCAGACCCAGGACTGTCAGACACTGTCAGACCGGGCCTGTCGGACACTGTCAAACCGGGATTGTCCGACACTGTCAGACCGGGACTGTCAGACACTGTCAAACCGGGACTGTCAGACACTGTCAAACCGGGACTGTCGGACACTGTCAGACCGGGACTGTCAGACACTGTCAGACCGGGACTGTCCGACACTGTCAGACCGGGATTGTCAGACACTGTCAGACCGGGACTGTCCGACACTGTCAGACCGGGACTGTCAGACACTGTCAGACCGGGACTGTCAGACACTGTCAGACCGGGACTGTCAGACACTGTCAGACCGGGCCTGTCGGACACTGTCAAACCAGGACTGTCAGACACTGTCAGACCGGGCCTGTCATACACTGTCAGACCCGGGACTGTCAGACAATGTCAGACCCGGGACTGTCGGACACTGTCAGACCGGGCCTGTCAGACACTGTCAGACCCGGGACTGTCAGACACTGTCAGACCCGGGACTGTCATACACTGTCAGACCGGGACTGTCCGACACTGTCAGACACTGTCAGACCGGGACTGTCAGACACTGTCAGATCGGGACTGTCAGACACTGTCAGACCGGGACTGTCGGACACTGTCAGACCGGGACTGTCAGACACTGTCAGGCTGTCAGACACTGCCAGACACGGGACACTGTCAGACCGGGACTGTCCGACACTGTCAGACACTGTCAGACACTGTCAGACACTGTTAGGATGTCAGACACTGTCATACCCGGGACACTGTCAGACACCGTCAGACCGGGACTGTCAGACTGTCAGACTGTGAGACACTGGAGGAACCGAGACTGTCGGCCACTGTCTCAGACTGTACCTGCCGGCGGTATTTGGTGACGAGTGTCGAACATTGTGTGCTAGGACAGTTGTGAGCTTATATTGCACCAGGATATTAGTGATGTTCCACCAGTTATTATTCGAGTTTTACGCGGTGGTGTAAGCGCCATGTTGAGTGTTGGTTTCACTTTCAACGACGCTCCTTAGCTCATATTTCAAAACATGTATTGTAATATTTAATCATATGTGTTGCATTAGATTCCATAATGAGTGTTACACTCATATGAATGTACCAGTTATTATTCGTCGGATATTTGCATTTGAAACCGCATTGAACGCAATGAGGGCGACGCGTGAAGTGAATGCGGGAGCCTATTAAAATAAATTGGAAAGAGTTCGCAACAAATTCACGCTGGGAGAAGAAAGTGTAATCGCGATTTCTGTTCCATGTATTTACGTATTCCAATTACTCTCGCATCCACTTTGCGCAGCCGCATGAGGACTGTGTTTCAGCCTTACAAGTCACAAAACTAGTGCATTAAAGGAAATAGTTCACCTTCAACGTGGGTTTTTTAACTGAAATAGCAGTTTTGTAGCCCGTGTTGAGAAATCCCTAACTGCAACTGTTCTTGTCTGAAAAGACTCTCCAGCCGAAGATATTTGACTTTTTGGCGAAGAAATGCGGCGCATATATGATATACCGTACCATCTGAAAGTGGTCTGCACTGCATGGAGCATGCGCAGACCAATAACGCACGCCATAAACTTAATAATTTACGACCTTCTGTCCTGAATTGGCGCGATGTAGGACTATTTTTGAAAAGAAAAAAAGAAACTGTATTAAAAAATATAATAAAATCCTGTTCTGATACATTTTCCGAAGGTGAACTATTTCCTTTAAAAGAATGTGATTGGCTTCCGTTGGTATACAATTATAAAAATATAGGACTACCTGTCGCTTTATGTCATACTATTGTCGCTTATGGTCATCTCTGCTTTCAGCATGTTATGCTTTTCCTCAACGAACCAAAGCCTAGTCATAAGAAGTGTTTTGTTTAGCTGTGTTTTAGTTAAGTTTAGTATATCGTTGAGCTATGACGTTGTTTAGCCCTGAACCATCGTATGGTTGCCAAAAGCACATAAATTTTCAACATACTGTTTTATTTTATTAAAGACAGCTTTATGCTTGCAACACCACAGAGCATGGGTGGAGTTTCCTATTCAGTTGATGGGGCCATTGCTCTATCTACCAACTAGGTTTTTGTCCTATACCAATTTTGGGACGTTTTCGACGTATTCTAGCGTTATTATAGACATTTCACAGGTGTACGCCCACCAATGAGACAAGTTCTCCACCAATTTCTTGAAAATCTCCACTTATGCCATGGGTTATATCAACTGTCGCTTACGGTGTGACCTGCTGTATGCCAAAACATCTCTTCTTCGCTGAGCACATGTGTTAGTTACTATAAGCTGTATGTGCAAATATTTGTCATGTTTTATATACTTTTATATACTAATACAATTTTGAGAAACGCAAGGGGAAGGGCATCGACTTTTTTGATAATACAGCTATACAGTAGGCGCAAATTACAATTTCAGAAGTGGGAAAAAGACACATTAAATTAACACGCGCAGTGCGGAGGGTTCACGCTAATCACGAACGGCCGTGGGGTGATTTCCGCCCCCCCCCCAAACAAAATAAAAATCGAAAACCACGCAATGTAGCGACAAGGGGAAAATGACGCTAGATAACTCGAGACAAGCTCTATCAAAATTGCTTCGGTCTTGTTTAGGTCAGGTCAAATTGAGGTCACCAGACGTCAACAATTGTCAAATGTCGGCTATATATGAGTGTCTTTGATAACTATCTCGATAACTAAAAGCGCTAGCGACGCGCGGAAAAACGTTCGAAAGAGAATGGAATTTCATGTCACTATAGTTCCATCAGAATTGACCTAAGGTCCGTGTCCAGGTATGTCGGGCACGTAAAACCTTCGTCTCTAAATTCTGTCGGCCAACAGGAATTGCGCGATCGGGTGGTGAGGTCAGGACCTGTGCAACAAGCTATGCTTTGCGCGGGGACTGACCTCGGAAATCCATCCATTCAAAACATTCGGACTAAATTTATTATAAAAAAAGAGTAAATAGTTCGGTCAGCAGAAGCCCTTGAATATGAAAAAAATATACAAATCGCTGAAAACTTTTTAAGAAATAACTGTACAGAAGCAAGATAGAACAAAACGGATTTTACCATTGTGTTTTTCTCGTCGAGACACATCTAATTATATTTTGGGTGACTTTGTTAGGTCATACCCAAAAATTGACCTGACTTGAGGTGAGGCCAAGGTCAGCTTTTACATCAATTAATTCGTCTAGACAAGTCAAATACAACTGTAACGGGTGTTCGCGCTTCTGTGTTCGTTCTGCCATTTCTGGCAACATTGCAAAAGAAGTCGAAATTTTTGAAAACTCTTTTTCCGGTTAATTTTGGGTCGCTGAATGCATTGACATAAATTTTAAGACTCTCTGGCTTAATCTGCAATTTTGCTCACGGGGTTTTCTTGAGATCAGGAATCGAAATCTGGCACTTTCAGAATGTTATATCCCCTGTTTTCGAGATATTACTAAATTTTGTGGTTGCAAATGGAGAATCGAACTAGACCCGTACATACATTTGTTTAATTTGGAGGCAAGTCAATCATCGGCGAGCACATAGGTCGCTGCACGGTTAGGGTGGGTGGTGGTGAAATTGTGCGGGTTAATAGGAAATTGGTCCGGTGGAATAAGGTCCGGGTTCCTTGTTCGTGAGCCGGCCTAATGGCTATCTGGCTCCTCCTTACTATCTGGCTCCTCCAGACTCTTCTCATGCATTCACTCAATCAATCTCTTTCATACTATGCAGTAAACTGTCAGGTTGGTCTCCTGACCCCTCCCCTTTTTCCTATTCCCTCCAGTGGTGCGTAGCACTACGCCGGGTACGCAGTTCCGGCAGTCCTATGCAGCGTGCTTATGGCTCCCATAGACACTTGATAAGACAATGATTTAACAATTGCTTATTTGTATACTTACCTCGTAAGAATTCCATTGCGAAGTCCACCGTTGTAGCCTTGTTATAGCTGAGCGCTCACGTCTTATTGCGTATTCCCGAGGCGTCTTCTGATACTGCCACAGCAGCCTACTAAAAACCGAAGTCTCACTGCCGGAGCTACCTGGCTCACTGCGGAATATATCCCGTCTAACTGCAGTCACCCGACAAATGAGATGGACATAATGTTTCCCGTCGCCCTGCCAGTGATGCACCCGGGCTGCCACGGGGCCTACTATCCTCCGAGGTCGTGATTCTGCAAAGCACTCCGCGACCAGCGACTTAAGAGTTTCAGCTCCCAGGGCGTCGCAAGAGACATATCCTAAATCCTCCGAGGTCGTGATCCTACGGACCTTGTTAGGTCATACCCAAAAATTGACCTGACTTGAGGTCAGGCCAAGGTCAGCTTTTTCATCAATTAATTCGTCTAGACAAGCCAAATACAACGGTGAAAACTCCATTGCTCTACCTTTATTTAATAAAGAGTTATTGAAGAAAACCCATACGTGACCTGGGGTGACCTGAGTTGACGTCGTGGAGGTAAAAGAACAGAAATGTGACGCAGGGCTTTGCATTTGGCACAAGAGTGGTGGATCTGGTGAAAACTGGTCAAATTTAACAATTTCCTATGGATGTATATGTTGTTTCATTTTTCCCCATTTACTTATAATGGGGAGGTCACGAAATCGACTTGACCTTAGGTCACCGATATATAAAGAAACGAGATAATCTAATTGTAGGAACTTATCACCTAATGGCAGCCTGTGAGTTTCAAACTGTTTGGTCAATCACTTTGGCTGTGGCACGACCGTAAACTTGGTTTTAGGTAGGGTCACTTGACTTGACCTGGTGACCTGACCTGAGATGACCCGAAGTAAAAATGTTTACACCATGTGGGTAATTGATGCCCGAACAGCTGTGCCAAATGTGGCGTCACTGCGCGCCGCCGTTTGTCCGCTATTCATTCCATCCCGGGGGAGGCGAAAATCAACCCCGGCAGTGTGCATGTTTTAAAGGCCTCTACAATTGGTGAAACGTCTCTTTTTTCGATCGGAATTTCGTCTAGATGCGATATGTCGCTATAACTAAACAAGAATGGAGTTTCTACCAAACTGTATGGTTTTGTTTCTTCGTCATGCATATTACACATTTTATTTTTTATTTTACAAATTTAGTCGGAATGTTTTTCAATGGATGGATTTCCGAGGTCAGACCCCGCGCTAAGCATAGCTTGTTGCGCAGGCCCTGACCCCAGCACCCGATCAAGCAATTCCTGGCGTCCGGCAGAATTTATAAGCGAAAGTGTTACGTGCCCGACATACCTGGACACGGTCCGCCCCGATCTCTGACGTCATCTGACCTTGCGTGCGACCGCTGCCACCGGCCACAGGCCATCCAAGTCAGGAGCAAATAGCGAGCGCCGAAGCGACTCGAACCCGGGCTGCCACTACCGGGTGAGGTCAGAAGTCCAGCGCTCTCCCAACTGAGCTACAGGGGCGGACACATGACCTGGTCCTTTGTGAATTTCCGCGTACGCCACTGCTTAGGGAGTCATCAGTCAGTCAACGCTGAAGATATTACTTTGACATTTGGTTGGGCATCGTCCATACTTGGTTCTCCAATATATATTCCGGCCTTTTCATATGATTTGATATTTTATATGATTTTATGAAGAGAAACAAATTGGAGAGAAAAAATCCACCAAATCAAAATTTCCAAACATGTTAAAACCGGAATCTATATTGGAGAACGAAGTATAGACAAAACCCACACCGAATTCAAAGCACTATATTTAGTTTTGGCTGACTATGGCTACTTAAGTATGATGGGTCTTGATTTTGTATTAGACATTTCCAAATATGCACGCGCCACTTTCCCTCCTGCTACCAAAATGCTTCAAAATAGAGGAAACACGAACGTGGAAAAAAATAACGATTTTCTTTTTCTCGCAAAAGGTTATTTTTCGCAGTAGGTACCCATTTTTTCATCGCCAGTTTCAGCGGATTTTCTTTGGGGGCTAATTTCTATTACCGCCTCTGTTGAGCTTCGGATGGGGGCCCCTGCCGCCCCTCCCTCCCCCTGGATCCGCCAGTGCAGGCCTCATGTCCCATCCCTCGGATCCGCCACTATGGCTGGGGGCAACGCGTTTTAAGAAATACGCAAAATCGGAAATCACGAAGTTGGGTTTTAACAAAGTTACCTGCATTCCTTTGTCATATTTCACGTCATGTTTTTATGTACCGTGATTTCACGTGTGCGATATGGAAAAAGACAGCATGGGATACTGGTCTACTAATGTTATCGTGAATGATTATGAAAATCACAAGATTGAAATGGCGTGGTCCAAATTTCACGCGATTCTGAAGTGTGAAGTGAATATCTGTCAAAGTGACAGACATTCGCGAATATCGATACGCTGCACGTGGTATGCGCATCTCAGTCAGACCCATGGTTTGCAGTAAAATCAAATCCGCTGTGCCCGTATGTAACAACCGCGCAGTAAACGGAACAAAAAATCGGCTTTCGACCCCATTATCCCACCCTATCACTGTATCTTGTGACGTCATGAGCATGAACCAGTTATAAATCTTATTTTTTGCAATCCAGGATACTCGGATATACATGCAGAGGCGGATCCAGGATTTTTTTTTCAAAGGGGGGGGGGGGGGGGGGGGCGGCAGGGCATAGGGGAGCATTTTGTTTTCGGGGAACAGGGGCGCATTATTTTCCGGGAAATTGGGGGCGCCGTTTCTTCAAACATGCACAGGGGCGGATCTAGGATTCTTCCGAATGGGGTGGGCGGCTGACCCAGGGGGCGACATTTTCGCCGTCAAAGGGGAACCCATGGGTCCAGAGGGGCGTTACATGTTAATTGATAACATACATTTTCCTGCATTTTTTTTATAAAATTCTCGTACGCTTACTCATTTGCAGTTCGTCATTTCGAAGAAAAAAAATTAGAGATGTATTTTTTTGTAATGATACTGAATTTATTTGTACAGCACTCTCACCTGTAGGTATGCCGTCCATCAGTAGCACGCATTTTCGTCCGTAGCACGTATATTCGAGTGCGATCATGGATGTGACTAATTCTGTCACGGTTAGGTCATTCACCTCTCTATGGCCTGCCGAAATATACCCCCCCCCCCCCTCTGTCTCTGTCTCTGTCTCTGTCTCTGTCTCTGTCTCTGTCTCTATCTCTGTCTCTGTCTCTGTCTCTGTCTCTGTCTCTGTCTCTGTCTCTGTCTCTGTCTCTGTCTCTGTCTCTGTCTCTGTCTCTGTCTCTGTCTCTGTCTCTGTCTCTGTCTCTGTCTCTGTCTCTGTCTCTGTCTCTGTCTCTGTCTCTGTCTCTGTCTCTGTCTCTGTCTCTGTCTCTGTCTCTGTCTCTGTCTCTGTCTCTGTCTCTGTCTCTGTCTCTGTCTCTGTCTCTGTCTCTCTGTCTCTGTCTCTGTCTCTGTCTCTGTCTCTGTCTCTGTCTCTGTCTCTGTCTCTGTCTCTGTCTCTGTCTCTGTCTCTGTCTCTGTCTCTGTCTCTGTCTCTGTCTCTGTCTCTGTCTCTGTCTCTGTCTCTGTCTCTGTCTCTGTCTCTGTCTCTGTCTCTGT
>JAXIVJ010020258.1:0-12863 GCA_036785665.1 Chirona hameri
AATCCGAATAAGCTTTTGGAACGAATTTTTGTCTCGGATTTGTTTATTTATTCGGCTCCCAAACCAACTTTTACTGTTGTAGATCCGCTAGTGGTTGCACGCCTGCAAACATTTGGTGGTAAGTAGATGAAGAAAAACCTCGTCGTGCGCCCGAAAGGGTTACAACAACTTACAAATGAAGTTTGCAATTCGGACAGTGCTGTCCAAGCGATTTCATTAGATTTCCTGTGAATTGGAAATATCATCGCAATTCGCTAGGAATTGGGCTCACAAGCCCAATTCCTTACGAATTCCTTGCTTTGGATTGAGCCCGTGTCTTGATGATAAGAAGAAGGCACAATACACTGCAAATCTATGAACATAGGAACATTTGGAATGTTTTCTTAGCACTTAAGTAACCGGCGATCTGTCATTGCTAACCGGTGATCTATCTCTCCCAGGTTATTTACACCTGGGAGAAGCTACGATGATATTTCGGAACTATTGGTACATGGGATATTGGGATATTGAAGCAAACAATTATTATTGAAGATATTGAAGCTTCAATATCCCCAAATGGATATTGAAGCAAACATTACAACACCTGAATCCTTTCACCATTATGCCATGCTATTGCCTAACACAATTAATTTCGTTGGCATCGTCATGCATCGTGCTTAAAAAGATTAAGCTCTTAAATTCTTAAGATTAAACTCTTTCGTCTCCATCGATTAGTTGGCACAGCCTCTTATATGACCCCAGTCACATGTTTGCCCACTGTAACAAATCCACCTCCGGCTCTTACTCCCATTCCACCTCTTCCACTTGGTGCGATCGACATTTAACCTGCGTGACGCAGTGCGATTCGTAAGGTAGCAAGAAGTGAGTCAACCAAATAAGACCAAATATGTTGCCTTTTGAAAGGCTGCAGCATAAATTACTTGTGTGTTACTATTTGCAAAGCCGATTTTTGTGGGATCTGTTTTTGCGGTCTCCCAATCTCTACGGAGAGTTAGGACATTGCCATTGACCGTGCTTCGAGTCACATAGGCGTATACCGTTCCTCATGTGAGCTAGTGATCACATCATGGATATACGAGCTAGTGGTCATAGTGCATGATATATTGATATATGAGCTAGTTATCACAGCATTAATAGGTATATTTGTAGTGAAATCAGGTGTACGATTTTATTGCGTATATTTAGACCGAACCTTTCGGCTTCGAGTGGCTGCCGCAGAGTCTTTCTTTGTCAGAGCCAGAGCTTTGCTAGAGCTTGTTGGCAGAGCTTTGCTAGAGCTTGTTGGCAGAGCTTTGCTAGAGCTTGTTGCACATACATTCAAACCGTACCAACCGATCGTGACATTACTGTCAATCAACCGTACCAACCGATAGTGGCATTACTGCCAATCAACCGTACCAACCGATCGTGGCATTACTGTCAATCAACCGTACCAACAGATCGAGGCATTACTGCCAATCAACCGTACCAACCGATCGTGGCATTACTGTCAATCAACCGTACCAACCGATAGTGGCATTACTGCCAATCAACCGTTCCAACCGATCGTGGCATTACTGCCAATCAACCGTACCAACCGATCCTGGCATTACTGTCAATCAACCGTGCCAACCGATCGTGGCATTACTGCCAATCAACCGTACCAACTGATCGTGCATTACTGCCAATCAACCGTACCAACCGATCGTGGCATTACTGCCAATAAACCGTACCAACCGATCGTGGCATTACTGCCAATCAACCGTACCAACCGATCGTGGCATTACTGTCAATCAACCGTACCAACCGATCGTGGCATTACTGTCAATCAACCGTACCAACCGATCGAGGCATTACTGCCAATCAACCGTACCAACCTATCGTGGCATTACTATCAATCAACCGTACCAACCGATCGTGGCATTACTGCCAATCAACCGTACCAACCGATCGTGGCATTACTGCCAATCAACCGTACCAACCGATCGTGGCATTACTGTCAATCAACCGTACCAACCGATCGTGGCATTACTGCCAATCAACCGTACCAACCGATCGTGGCATTACTGTCAATCAACTGTACCAACCGATCGTGGCATTGCTGTCAATCAACTGTACCAACCGATCGTGGCATTACTGCCAATCAACTGTACCAACCGTTCGTGGCATTACTGTCAATCAACCCAGTGACACGTCGAAAATATTATCGGTCCAGAGTTGAACTGTCCCTCTCACCCGCTCGTCGCATCGTATTATCAGTGAAAAAAATGTTCCCTGATGCTCTTCCTTATAAGGGTCAAAAGGGAAGGTGCAAGGAAGGTGCAAAAAATGATTTTATTGAAACTCAATTTTTTTTTTGCAAGAGTGTTGTAGGCAGAGCCCAATCCAAAGGGGGCCATTGGACCATGGCCCTCCAAAACGACTTGAATCGGCCGAAAATTGAAACACTTTCTGATTTTGAAATGCATCCAAGTAACTTCCACTCAGTAAGTGGCCTTTAAATCAGTTCTTTATACATAGAAAACGTCATCCGAAAGTTGTTTTTATTTGTTGGGCTTTTGGGGTATGTATCTCTCAAACCAACGTTCTGGTCATTCTAGATCTGACAGTGATCTGCCAGTGCCAGTCTAGTGATCTGCCAGTGGTCATTCTAGATCTGCCAGTGGTCATTCTAGATCTGCCAGTGAGCGTAGGTGGAGACTAATACACAGCCTGAGGTACGGGGAAAGACGGTAGGGACTCGCTTCCTCTCACCAATCAAAGCTTTGGTACAAAATCGTCCCTCAGGATTAACAAAATAAGGGTACATAAAGAAACGCAGATGGCTACAAGAAAGCCCCTTTAATTATTGTCAAAACGAACTCTAAATATGCGCTTGCACGTTCTTTATGAGAAATGTGCCGACGGTTGTGTTGAGCCGTTGACGCCAAACTCATTGACTATGCAGTCGATAGCAAACCCATATTTACACAACTTGCATTTAGGTACTTTATTCTACGATTTATCAAACCCATTAAGGTAAAAAGCTGCGAAATTGTACTGCAAACCATAGACAAAAGGTTATTATCCTATCCACAAGGGGCGTAGCCAAGAGGGTCCCTATGGTCCCTAGGGGCCCCTTGGGCCGTTCGGGGCCCCTTGGGCCAAACTTCTCTGTTCACGAACGGCCCGAGGGCCCCTCAGACCTTGCAAAGGCCATTTGAGACCAATCGAGGGCTTCCCCAGATCAGACTACGGCACTCTCAGGCCTGGAAAGGGCCCTCCAGAGCGGCCCAGGGCCCTCTCATGCCGACAGAGGGCCCCTCAAGCTAGGCGAGGGCTCCCTCAGGCCGTCAGAGGCCTCAGGCCGTCAGAGGGCCCCTCAGGCCTACAGAGGGCCCTCAGACCGACCAAGAGCACCCTCAAGCTGGCCTCGAAGGCTCCCTAAGCCGACCCCAATGGCCCTCAATCTGGCCGAATGCTCTCTTAGACCGATAGAGGGCCCTCAGGCCGACAAAGGACCACTCAGGCTGACAGAGGGGCCCCTTAAGTCAACAGAGGTCCTCTATCGGCCTTCACGCCGATAGCGGGCCCTCAGGCCAACTGGGGTTCCTCAGGCCGACCGGGGCCCCTCAGACCGACAGAGGGCCCCTTAGACTGATAGAGATCCCCTGAGGCCAACAGAGGGTCCCTCAGACCGATAGAGCGCCTATCAGACTGACAGAGTTTTCCATCAGGCCCACAGAGGGGACCTCAGGCCAGCAGAGGGCCACTCAGGCCGACTTTGACTGCCGTCCAGGATGGGACATGAACACCATTCCTTTTGGCCACGCCCTTTATCAATATTTTGGAACATTCGCCGTGGCCTCCTTTTTATTTGGAGGGCCTCCCTTTACTTGGTTGGGCCTTCTTAACTTTCAGGGGGCGGGCAAAAATATATGTTTGCCCCCTGCCCCCCCCCCCCCCCCCCACCGGTGGCGCCGTCCATGGGTTGAGGGCTCCCACAGTTTAACTACCTTCAATACGGACGGAAGGGACGGGGTACTCTCAGGCCAGCTGAGGTTAAGTATCTTCCCATAGCAATGGCCGCTTTATACAGGAAACCTTTTTTTCCAGCATTGGGTTCTCTTAGGCAGGGTGTGACTCACTTGCCGTCAGGGGCGTAGCGAATAGGGTCCCTATGATCCCTAGGGACCCCCGGAGCCACTCGCCAACCTTCTCCGTTCGCGAACTGCCCGAGGGCTGCAGAACTTGCAAAGGCCTTCACAGATCAACCGAGAGCCTTCTCAAACCAGACTAGAACACTCTCATGCCTGACAAGGGCCCTGTCAGACCGGCTCAGGGCCCTCTTAGGACTAGAAAGGACCCTCTCAAACCGGCCCAGGGCCCTCTCAGACCGGCTCAGGTCCCTCAAGACCAGTTTAGCGCCCTCTGAGGCCTGAGGCCTGTTCGGCATCGAATACTATTATTGGCTTAAGTGACGTCACACCTTAAGTGACGTCATGACACTTTTGAAGACGTCATAGATAGGCCGAATATTCTTGGACAACTGCATTTGCAATGAAGAAGTGGCCTATACAAAATTGCAGCAGCCTTTCTATAAGCTTCTGTTTTCTGTTTTATTTATTGTAGCTATCTTGCAATCCCGTTGTGACGCCTGAAATACGTGCCTTTCAATTGTTTATGATAATTGATTTATGGGATTCCTCAATTCTTTTTGAAGTTTGATTTAATCAACAATGCTTTCATGGAAGACCAAGACAGTAGCGATGATGGCGTTGTCATGCATCACGTCAACGAAGACCGTGATCATCAGCCGATGAGGTGAGTTGCTTCATCTTCATCTTCTCAAAATCCACCAGTTTCTGCGATACGTGCCCGCTTATTTTGTCGCCGGCGCCAATATCGTCGAATTTGTATTCCAAAATCGGACACATCCAGCAATTTTTGGCTTAGGCAATCTGAGGAGCATGACGGGAGATGACGTCATAGGCTCTGACGTCATTCGCCAGTTAGCCTCCGCCCAGGCTCAGTGCGCCTTGCTGCGCATGCGCAGTCGAATACTCTTATATACCGAACAGGCCTATGGTAAGGACCCTCTCAGACCGGCTTAGGGCCCTTTGAGGCCTGAGGCCTGTTCGGCATCTAAGAGTATTCGACTGTACATGCGCAGTAAGGCGCACTGAGCTTGGGCGGAGGCTAACTGGCGAATGACGTCAGAAACTATGACGTCACCTCCCGTCATGCTCCTCAGATTGCCTAAGCCAAAAATTGCTGGATGTGCCCGATTTTGGAATACAATTTCGACGATATTGGCGCCGGCGACAAAATAAGCGGGTACATATCGCGAAAACTAGTGGATTTGGAAAAGATGAAGATGAAGCAACTCACCTCATCGGCTGATGATCACGGTCTTCGTTGACGTGATTCATGACAACGTCATCATCGCTACTGGCTTGGTCTTCCATGAAAGCATTGTCGATTAAATCAAATTTCAAAGAATTGAGGAATCCCTCTTCGCTTACCTTCCATCCCGATCACAATATATAAATCAATTATCATAAACAATTGAAAGGCACGTATTTCGCGTCTCAACGGGATTGCAAGATAGCTACAATAAAGAAAACAGAAAACAGAAACTTATAGAAAGGCTGCTGCAATGTTTTTATAGGCCACTTCTTCATTGCAAATGCAATTGTCCAAGAATATTCGGCCTATCTATGACGTCTTAAAAGGTGTCATGACGTCACCTAAAGTGTGACGTTACTTAAGCCAATAATATTATTAGATGCCGAACAGGCCTCAGGTAAGGCCCCTCTAAAGCGGACATAGGACCCTTGTAAACCTGGCAAGGGCCTTCTCAGGTCAGCGTAGGACCCCTCCAAGACATACTAAGGGCCCTCTTTATCGGGCGTAGGGCCCTCTCAGGACTGGTAAGGGCCCTCTAAAGCGGGCATAGGGTTCTTTCAAGCGTGACAAGGGCCCTCCTAGGCCAGTGCAGGGCCCCTCCAAGGGGCCCTGCACCCTTGGAGAGGCCCTGCACTGGCTTGGTCTTCCATGACTCCATGGTCTTCCATGAGAAGGCCCTTGGCAAGGCAAGGACTGGCAAGATTATCACCACCAACACAGCGACAGCGGGGGTATCAGCGGGGGTATCAGTAAGGGCCCTCTTAATCGAGCACAGGGTCCTCTTAGTCGATGGCAGGGCTCTCAAGCCTAGTATGGGCCCTGTCAAACCACCCCAGGGCCCTCTAAGGACTGGCAAAGGCCCTCTCAGACCGGCGTAGGGTCCTTTCAGGCCCAGTAAGAGGCCCCTCAGAGCAGTGTATGACCATCTAGGGCCTAAAGGGCCTTCTCACACTTGCCTATCTCCCTCTCAGACCCAACAAGAGTCCTCTCAGACCAGCATCACACCCCAAAGGCTTGGTAATGGTCCCGTAAGGGCCCTTTCAGACCTTTCAGACCTTTCGGGCTAGGGCCCTTTCAGACCTTGCAAGGGCCCTCTCAAACCACCACAGGGGTCTCTCAGGCAAGGACTGGCAAGAACCCTCTCATACCTCTCATACCTTTGGAAGACGTGTCCCCCATGCTTGAGCCAGGGGGATTATTTTCCCAATTTTCCCTGACAACCCGCTCAACAGCTTTTCGCTGACTCAACAACTTTTCAGTTTCGGTCACGCTCCACCCCCCGCCGGTCAACAACAACTGTTCGCTGACGAGATAACCAATCGGCTTCCCTTGATCCCGCCCCCCCCCCCATTTAAAAGGCGTGGTGGAGCCCCTGGGCCCTTCATCTCCGCTTGGGCCCCTTTCAGCGCCAAGGGCCCCCTAGAATCAAGGGACCAGCTTGGCCAAATCCTGGCTACGCCGGTGCCTATCCCTATCAGTAATAGTTGACCCCATGATATTAAAATATCACCACCAACAGGCGAAGGTTTTATAGTCTCAAGAAAATGGTGCGTAATTAATTCTGCATAGATTTAACATTTCTACCCATATTAATACTTAAAGGCTGAAACACAGTCTTCGCGCAGCTGCGCGAAGTGGATGCGGGTGCCTATTCAAATACATTGAACGGAGGTTGCAGCAACTGCACGATGCGCACGATGCGGGAAGAAAAAATCGACTGATGAAATTTACCCATGTATTTGAATAAGCACCCGCATCCACTTCCAGAGGACAAAAAAAGTGCCTTCTTGCATGCTATGGTGTGTAGCATTTTTGGTTGATGACACAGCGATCCGTGTAGCAATTTGAGGAAACGCTGTGCGTGAAAAGAGACATCAAGACGCCGACTTAATATGAAAACCATTAGCTCTTTTATACCTAAGCATCATCAGGTGTCGCTCGCTGTGCGACGCTTCATTTCGCGAATTTAGTGGACCATTATCTTTCCGGCCACCAATCCCGGGGAGTCAAATCGCTGTTTTTTGGTAATCGCTGGTTAATAATAGCGCACTGCAGTATTGCACTTACTAAAAAAATACGTATCCAGCGACGAGGAAGATAGTAATGGTCGAAGACCAATGGGCATTAAGTAACCATTCATCGAAAGCAGAGGTACTTACATACCAACTAAGTACCAGGTATCAGCGGGTATCACACGTTTTTCTGCGTTTGGTAGTGAAAAACAAACTCTGTATGTGAAAAACATAGCCCTGTATTTTAGACACATGCCTATGACTATTTTGAGTGATCCATCCTGTATTTGAAAAAACTCATGAATTTTCGGATATATTTCACCACAATAGTTGGCCACCTCCGTCTATTTCAAGATGTTCAAGAATGCAATCGAAGGGTTCTGGTATAACAGGTATCACACAATTTCAGCAAATATATTTATAAATAACATATTTTTGAATTAGGAAACAATTTTTCAAAGCTAATACTGAAATATTTCATCAGGTTTATGATCTGTCATGGCCATTGATATGTTAGTTGCATTTCTCACCGTTCGTTCCTCCTCCAGAATCATTTTAAAAGTTAGCTCAAAACAAGGCAATAGATACCGCTCAAAAGTTGTTTATATGGTATATAAACAACCTCTTATACGACCTATTTATGGCCTTGATACGCTTGATACGGCCCAAAGTTATAAAGTTACCTAGATACGGCCCATGGCCCTATAACGATACGGCCTTGATAAACAACTATGGTGAGTACTGAGTGCGTATTCACCTCTTTTAGTGTTGCTCGGTTTGCAAAACCTTGCCATTGTTAGATTTTGTCATGATCTGTTGTTTTGTAGGCTGGGATAGCAGAGGACTTCAGTGGAGCAGTGGTTGGATATTTATTAGTGAATTGAGGATGATGCTGCTTGTCTATTGTAGGGTAAAGTAAATCACAGTAATTCTGTGCACATCCTATTGCCAAACTTTGCATGCCATTGGTGATATACTGCACCAGTATTTTGGTCCAATCCAACTGGGCCGCATAGCCTTGCAACAAGACTTCAAAGGGATTGCCACCCATTGCAGGCTGACCTGTGTTTGGCTGATTCAAGGTTGGACTATTTTTACCATTTCATGCTGGTAGTCAGTATTGGTAGGGCAGGCGTCACATTTCCGTATACCAGCTGTAGGTAGTGTAACAAGGGGCGGGCGGTGTAGCCGGCTTGATGTCATCGCTGGGAGGGTATAGTTAATGGCGTAGGCCTGTTTACTACACGATCAGATTTAATGGCGGGGTTAGGTTAGGTTGGTTTAGGATATGGTACCTAAAATAACCTACCCTAACATAACCCCGCCATTAAGTCTGATCAAGTAGTAAACAGGCCTACGCCATTAAATCTGATTGAGTAGTAAACAGGCCCACGCCATTAAGTATACCCTCCTAATGACGTCATCAAGCCGGCTGCACCGCCCGCCACTTGTTCAGGCTCGTCATACTACCTACAGTGTTGTGTACGGAAGTGTGACACCTGCCCTACCAATACCGGTATGTCCTTGTCGTCTTGATCGTGATGTACATTTTTTCAGGAAACTAATGGAGATAAAATTACAGTATCTGAATACTCCTCTTAGGGTTACCTTTAGGGTAGTGAACTAGTTTAGACAGAGTCTATTCAAACTTCAAAGTCAACCTTGGAATATCAGGCATTGTCTGTACTTTTTGGTCAAAGGATTTTGCTCCTTTCCTTCTGTCCTGGAGATTTGCTCTCTTTCCACCTGATCTTAACCCTCGCCCTACGGGGGGGGGGGGCTGACACTCCCCCCCCCCCCCCTGAGGTTTTTCTTGAATAACTTTTGACACATAAGGTGCATCTTGCTGAAATTTTTGGTAGCTGATTTTACAACAATTATACGCAGGCCGTAAAAATGTAATTGAAATTGGTAACAATTTTGGGAGATAATTTTGAGATATTTTAGGGAGATATTTTGATGACGTCATGTTGGTAATTTTTTTCGAAATATTGGAAAAATCGTAGAAAACAGAGTTTTAAAGCAAATTGCAAACGCAATTCACCAAAGAAGCAAAATGGCATTCTCTTTAAAATGGCAATCTTTGATTTTCAAAATTTTAGGTTTTTGGCCCCTAAAATTCAAAACAACTTTTTTTAATAAAAAAATCCCCACAAAATCAAAATTTTCAAAGATATTTTAAAAAAACGGAATATGTGTGAGAGAACTGAGTATGGGCAATACGCATACCAAATTTCAAAGCAATATCTTCATTTTTGACTGAGTGATGGCTTCTTAAGTGTAAGAAACTGATGACGTCATTTTTTTAATAACTTTTTTGGACATTTTTGGACAATATACGAACAAATAATTACCTTTTTTTATTTCTGAGCCAAAACTTGTCTAGGAACATGCCTTTTTATTTACAGTTATCAATTTCTAATTTTGAGGTTTTCTGAAGAGCAAAATCGCTGTTCTGGACGTGGTAAATCCGAGGTCATTCACTTGACCTGGAAGGTCACCCGTTGACAACGGTCCGGAAAAAAGCTCCCGTAGGGCGAGGGTTAATGTTGTGATGATGATGATTTGGGTTTAAGGGCGCCACAGCTACTAGGTTATGTGGTGCCCATTGCTCTTAAAGGAAATAGTTCACCTTCGGGAAATTTTTCAGAACACGATTTTATTATATGTTTTAATACAGTTTCTTTTTTTATTTTCAAAAATGGTCCTACATCGCGCCAATTCAGGACAGAAGGTCGAAAATTATTAATGTTATTGTGTGCATTATTGGTCTGCGCATGCTCCATGGCAGTGCTGGCACTTTCAGACGGTACGGTACATCATATATGCGCCGTATTCCTTCGCCAAAAAGTCAAATATCTTCGGCTGGAGAGTCTTTTTCAGCCAATACAAGTTCCAGATAAGGTTTTCTCAACACGTGCTACAAAACTGCTATTTCAGTTCAAAACCCATGTTGAAGGTGAACTATTTCCTTTAATGTCATTGAGGTTAAAATAGGATTACATTGTCCTCACAAAAATTTAAATATATTATGTATCACATAATTTTATTTTCCAGGTACAACAATGATATAAAATGAAAATTTTAGTTTGCAACAACAATAACATTGCATTCTGCACTCACTGTGTCATGAAATGAGAAAAAAAAATCAAACACTGATCATGGTCCTGTCATGTGTCCTGGCATTGGTAAATATGGGTGGAAAACCATACCCTATAGATACTATTTTTCCACTCCTTATCCCAAGATGTACTGTGAGTTTTCCACTCCCTAATTTTAAACACACTGGATAATTGGAACACTGATACAGATTTATGAATGTAACAGTAGGGACAGCCTGTGGAGGGAAAGGCTGGAAAGAAATGGCATATATTATAACTAATTCTGGTGGGCAGGTAACTTGGTATTGATAAAGCCTTGTACATGTGGTTTTGGTTGAATTTTCCACTCTTTGTACTTTTTTTGCCAGAATTTTTGCACTGCACCCTAGCTCAAAGGCAATCCTAGGACCGTGTTCATGGCTCACATCTAGTCAGGTGTGGAAGTTCATTTTAAATTCACTCAACATGTAATATGTTCACACCTTCAGGCTTCCTGAGGCAACACAAGCTCACAACTTATGAAGGTAATTGCCAGTTGTAGAAAGAGTTCAGAAAAAGACACACAAATGACAAATTGCTTTGATAGAATGCTGTACAAGGATGAATTTATGACATTTGATAAGACACCAAAAATGACCAATTGCTTTGATAGGTTGCTATACAAGGAATGCTGTGATATCAATTTATGACATTGGATATGTTGCCATTGTGGCAGCCTGCTATCACATTTTGGGTGAAATTTTGGCTGTTTAAATTTTTCCCAATCCTTCCTATTTGTTGTAGACTGGTTGGCAAATGTTTGTTGGGGTATAGAACTTCACACTTGGTCATGTGGTTCATCTTATATTATTTATTGGTGCCAACTCTAACTATTTTTGCTTACAGTTTTCAATGCAGGGTAAATATTTTTATTACATCTGTAAAAATATACACTGCTAATAAGTAATAACCTATTTCAGGCATTGCATTCCATTTTTCCTGGTTCTCATACATCAGGCAAGATATCACAAAATATAATGGGCAACACTGTGTTCTTTGGCAGAAAGTGGACATTACTGTCAACATTACCACTTTCAATACACTCATTTTTTAGTTGACACAAAATTTGGCTGTGCAAAATGCATTTTTTCCTGTATAGCAGATTGTTAATTTGATTAGATGCCATTTTCAGCAAGTGGCATCTCTAAATAATTGGAAAGTTATGATGTTCAGGTAATAAAATCCAATAACATTTCAAAAGCTCATCATCAAAGGACCTTTTTATATTATATTAGAGGCCTGCTATCATATTGAGTGGAATACCAAAGTGGAATACCAGAGTGGAATCAGATGTTCAGCTTTTGCAATTACCCACAGGGCCAGAGGACAACTTTTGCCAATGGCCAGTCTTCGTGCAGACGGCTGTGCCGAGGTATTTTGCACACAAGATCGGCAGAAGCGCATATGATTCATAAATAATTTAACAGACCTTAACAGACGGAACAGGAAAAACCATTTTCATTCAATTCGGTGCGTGTCGAAAAATATTTGAGAACAAGATCTTGGTACACGTGTTATACACCGAGTTAGCAATATTGCTTCGTGTAATAGTAGGTAGCACTCCGAACACTTTTTTGACCTCTGTCCAGTTCGCGCAGCTGCGTGAAGAATGTGTTTCAGCTTTAAGACTGCCTTTTTATTTCGGAAAAAAGCAGAGGTGCACAAAACATTAAACATTGTCACCTACAAAAATACAAACCCTAATTCTGTCACATTTCCTAACTCGGCGCTAGCAAATTACAGAGTATGTTTACCTGTGAAAATTATAAGTATCACGATGGTAGCTTTTGCCAACTAGTTCAAGAAAAAAAAAACTTAAAATATTGCAATCCTTTGTCTAAACATCAAAGAGAAAGAGCTAAGAACGTTAGGTGAGAGTTAACACAGGACAATGTCACCCGAGCGAAGCAGTTCTAGTATAAACTTGTCACCTTGGCTGGTTGGCGAGTTGGCGAATTTGTGCACCTTTGCCAAAAATATCCGTGATTTAGAATCTCGAGGATTATGACGGATCGATAGTTGTGTGACCTTGGAAAATTGCTTTGATATTTGTCGGGACATCAGCTTCTTTTAAAATATTTTAACAGGGGATAATTGAGACCCTGGATCTTATGCTATTTTGTTTAATGGATGCACGCAAAATGTATCTATAATCAGGGCCTTCTGTAAGAGATTTTGACTGGGGGGGGGGGTGGCACCCACAATTTGTTTCCGATGATAGGCTTTGAACATCCACCTGCCAAATCTTGTTGTACTTTTGGGTTTTGCGTACGGCACATGAACTGTACTTGTCTGATGAATCACAAAAGTTGCATTTAATGTTATCTGTCACGATTTTGACTGG
>JAXIVJ010020259.1:0-12835 GCA_036785665.1 Chirona hameri
GCAAAAAAAATCAAATATATTCGGCTCGAAGGTCTTTTCAGTCAAGAAAACTTGCAGATAGGGTTTCCAACAACGGGCTACAAAATCGCTTATCCTCAGTTTAAACTAATGTTGAAGGTGAACTATTCCTTTTAAGTGTCCTGGCAGAGGCTCTCCTCGGGGGGGCGGTAATTGTGGCACTGGCGGATCCAGGGGTGGGGTGGAGGGGGGGGGGGGCATCAGGGGCAAATGCCCCCCCCCCCTCCCCCCCCCCCCCCACAGGAATCTGGGAGAGGCATTTTAATACGAGTATGCCCGCCGCGTTCCCTGCACTGAACGTGAAAACCTATGATCTTAGGAGAAAACTTCATGAAAACGGAAGTATCGTCATGCTATCGTCTTCTCGTCGAGTGATTGAATTTGAAGTTTATATGCATCCGCTTTCTTCTATGATAGGCAAAACAGCGCCCCTGATTGCAGTTCATAGCAGCCCCGTTGACACTTTACACCCGTTGGCGGGGAAGGGGGAGGAGGGGGTGCAAATCTGAGAATCTGCCCCCGTCCGCGAATTTCTCAATACTTGAAAACATATATCAACAGTCAAACTTTCAGAACCTTATGATTAATCAATTTATACGTCTTCTCACCAAATGGTCAATTCAAATTGATGTAGTACTTTGGGAAATAATGACTTTTAATGACGTCATGTCATGCCATTTTTTGGTGGAAAAACGAAAAATGTTTGAACAATCGTAGAAAATACAGATTTGAAGCAAATTGAAAAACAGTCAAAAGAAAAGGGAAATGACATTCTTCTTCAAAATGACAATCTCAGATTTTCAAAATTGTGTTTTTTTGACCTCCCATTTGTTTTTCGGAAACAATATCCACAAAAACAATTTTTATATGGAGGTTGGAAATGATCTTACGCATTGTCAAAGTATTTTTATTTTTGCAAAATAAATATACAAAACAATGAAACAAGCCTTTCGGCATTACGCCATCGTCAAGTACCCTGACTAAATTACATGTTTTTGATTTTCAAAAGCTAGAGCGCACAATCACATTCTCTCAGGCATCCTCTCAACAGCATTATTCACTTTTAACATATTGCAATTCGTTGTAAATTCCTGTGGAACATTGTACAAGGGCAATTAACAATTTAGAACAAAGATAATCATGACATACAAAACATACAACACAGACAATGCAATACAATATACCATTCAATGATGAAATCTATCATAACAGCAATGTCCAGCCGCATACATTAATAAAGATAAATATTGCATCAAACATTGGTGCATATAGGGCGTAAACACTACGCCAAAATGAAACATTGATAACACATACCGCTGTTCTGACTCGTTCCAGTCAATTAGTCGTGAGTCGGGCAAGTCGGTGAGGAGCTTGTGTGTGTGTGTGTTGTGTGTTTGTGTGTGTGTGTGTGTCTAGGTGTGATTGTGGCCTGAGTGTGTGACGTGATCGAATTTTGAGTGCGAGAGTGAGTGAGTAAACGGAGCGACGTAAATGAGTGAGGTGAGTGGTGTGTGAGTGAGCGTGTACTAAGTTGTGGTAAGTAAGTGAGTGATAAGAGAAGAAGTGAGTGAGTGTTTTGACCTATGGTTTACGAGCGAGGGGCCATGAGCTTTTCATCATGTTTAACGTGGGCTTTAGGTCTCTATTTTTACTGATTCAGTTATTTTTAGTTCAGCGGAGTCCCGCCCCCAACCGGATTATTATCGATAGTAAGCCGGAGTTGATTTCAGTGCTATTGAGTTGAAGTGCGAATTCAGCGATATGTTCTCCTAGTGGGGTGTCGGGTTTTCTCAGGCGAGCGTCACTAAGGTGCTCGTGAAACGATAACGTACAGGGCGAGTTCTTTCTCCAATGTAAAACTCAGTCCTTCCATTTCTTTCACAGATACTGCAGGTAATTTTATAGACTGTGTTCTTCTTAGTGCACTACCCTTCAGTCCACTCTCACAGGTGTGGCAGTGTTTGGTCCCGGCTAGGGCAGGGCGGCTTAGAGAAGGCTGTGAAGTAATAAGTTTGTGTCCTACTGTGGGGCCACTAATCCAGGCTACTTTGATGTTAGTTTTGGATCTTTTCAAAATACCGTTGGACTCTTCTAACGACGTTTTCGTCTAAGTAGGGAAGCCGCATGAAAATATAGTGTTCTTCTTACGCATAATTTTACGTTCACCACGCTTGTGAAGGTTATTCTTTATGCTAGTGTCTAACATGGCGGTTAGGGTACCCGTTCTGCTCGAACAAAAATTGTATGCGGTTTGACGCTACGATCCCTCGTCTGGTCGTCAGATGACACTCTCACCCGCTCGCCTAATCTGGGAATTAAGAACGGCCTTCTTGGTGCTCATGGGTGGTGGGCGGACGTAAAGTGGAGAATAATCGGGGCTGCCATCGGTTTAAAGTATAATTCCGTGGTGTACTCACTGGTGGGGTATACTGTTATCAGGTGTCTAGGAAAGGAAGTTGACCTGTGCTGAAGGTAGACGCCATTGTGAAGCTATGGGATCGGTTGTAAAGCATTAATGCAGTCGTAAAAAATGGTTCAGGCGATCAATTCCATGTGTCAGACACCGACTATATCGTCAATGTAACGTAATATAGGGCAGGGGCAAATTCAAAGTTCGACATAAATCCAGTCTCTAATATATGCATGAAGGTGATGGCCACGGGAGGGGCTATCCTGTTTCCCATCGCGATGCCTGACGTTTGCTTGGAATATTTAGATCCGAAACGTACGAAATTGTTAGTGAGAATATGACGCAGCAGAGTACGAAAGATCCGAAAGTGTGATTCCGAATAAATTGACTTTGGTGATATTATTTTCAATCAGGGTTATCACTGCATCAATCCTCCCTGGATAGGAATGCTTCCGTAAAGGTGTACACACATCTAGAGAGAAAATGATGATCCAGGCGGGAGGCTCTTGGGGAAGGTAGCGTTGAGTTTCGTAAGAAAGTATCTGTGTTGGGTAGATGCGCCGGAATAAGACTAAGAATTTGGGCAAGAATACACTGAATGAACCAGGGACAGCTTATCTAGGGGATCACCTGCAAGCCGAGACTATGGGAGCGCAGCGGGTTACCTGTTTTGTGTGTCTTCGGTAGACCATATAATTCTGCTGTTCGAGCATGCTGTGGGAGAAGGCGTTGTAATGTAGTTCGTTTGGGATTTTGTCTTTCAGAGTAGATTTGGTGGGTTTTTAGTTTGTTCTTCTAGTCTAGGGGTCGGATTTTTCTTTACATTTTCATAAGATGGTGACAATGCTTTCTGCTTTTCTACATAGTCTAACGTGTTCATAACTACCAAGCTTTTGCACTTATCAGACTTTTGATGATTATATCTTGGTCTTCTTTTGATAGCTTTCAAGTCTAAGCTGTTTGAGTGGGTGGTCCAGTTCAGTGTGTCTTTCTTGCTCCTTTATAGATGCCGATGACTTTCTTTTTTATATCCTCTAGATCGCGTTCTAGATCAGCTGATACGGACTGGTGGTTGGCTGGCGATGGTGTCAGAGAAGAACGGGCGTGGCAGCTTGGACCTTCTTCTGGCTTCAGATCTCCGTCTTCTTCCTTCTCCTTCTTCTCCTCTGTCTTGTTCTTGACTGAGACGGTCTGGCGGCTTGGGCCATTTCTTTCTGCTCTTTTCGTCTCTATCGCGCTCTTCCATTTTAGTCCGTAAAATGCTCTTTCCAAGCCCGACCTCTACAGATTGCAGCAGATCATTGGACAACACGGTTAGTCAGAGCGTACTTTGGGCCCTTACTCAGAAGGGATATGGTGTCGGTATTCAGTCTTTTGTTGGATAAATTCACGAGCTGAGGCTGGCCCATCTTGTGACTGTGCTATGGCGGAGTCATCGGTGGCGGGGCTGACTTGTCGGCTGTCCCATGGCTCGTCTTCGGTGGCGGCGGGTCATCAGTGGCGGGCTGACTGCGGCTGTCCAATGGCCTCTTCTTCTTCGGCGGCGGCGGCGTCATCAGTGGCGAGCTGACTTGTCGGCTGTCGGAAGGGGCTCGTCTCTAGGGGTGTTTGCGACTCGCGAGGCAGCATCAATCAGATTGGTAACGTTCTAGATCGGCTGATTTCAGGTGGTAACTATTCAGGTAACCTGCTTTCTCACAAAGACCCTGTAAGTTTTCTAGAAAGTCGTGCTTGGACTGTGGTAAGCTCATTAATGAAGAACATCTTGCATTTCCAATGAAGCCATCGCCATTCTTCAGTCGTCTCCCCTATTATCATCGCCGATCTCGACATGCTTCTCTGAAGATATGCCTTTCTTCTGAAAGGCATCCCGTATTTCTTCGTTGAGAATGGTTTTGTGCAGAATGTTCACTTGAGTCGTGACTTGTCGGTTGGGATGATTCTTCGTTATTTGTGTAGTTTTGTCAGATATGAATCTAGGTAAGATCTTAAGTGAATCTACAGTCCAGGAGGAAACTTATTTGACCTGATGTGCGCGCTAGTTTTTGATTGGAATCCGACGAAATTGACCATCTCTCTCGATCGATCATTGATCTGTAAAGTTTTTATGTGGGCGAGGATGGATGACATGATTATAATTAATATATGGAGGTTGGAAATGATCTTACGCATGTCAAAGTATTTTTATTTTTGGCAAAATAAATATACAAAACAATGAAACAAGCTTTCGGCATTACGCCATCGTCAAGTCTGACTAATTAACATGTTTTTTGATTTCAAAAGCTAGAGCGCACAATCACATTCTCTCAGGCATCCTCTCAACAGCATATTCACTTTTAACATATTGCAATTCGTTGTAAATTCTGTGGAACATTGTACAAGGCAAATAACAATTTAGAACAAAGTATCATGACATACAAACATACAACACGACATGCAAACAATATACCATTCAATGATGACAATCTATCATACCTGCAATGTCAGCCGCATACATTAATAAAGATAAATATTGCATCAAACATTGGTGCATATCGGGCGTAAACACTGCCAAAATGAAACATTGATAAACACTACCGCTGTTCTGAGCTCGTTCCAGTCAATTAGTCCGTGAGTCGGGCAAGTCGGTGAGGAGCTTGTGTGTGTGTGTGTGTGTGTGTGTGTGTGTGTGTGTGTATAGGTGTGCCTTGTGCCTGAGTGAGTGAGTGAGCGAGTGAGTGAGAGAGTGAGTGAGTAAACGAGCGAGTAAATGAGTGAGTGAGTGAGTGTGTGAGTGAGCGTTGTGAGTAAGTAAGTGAGTGAGTAAGAGAAGAAGTGAGTGAGTGTTATGACCTATGTGTTACGAGCGAGGGGCCATGAGCTTTTCATCATGTTTAACGTGGGCTTTAGGTCTCTAATTTTTACTGATTCAGTTATTTTTAGTTCAGCGGAGTCCCCGCCCCCCAACCGATTATATCGATAGTAAAGCCGGAGTTGATTTTCAGTGCTACTTGAGTTGAAGTGCGAATCAGCGATATGTTCTCCTAGTGGGGTGTCGGTTTTCTCAGGCGAGCGTCACTAAGGGTGCTCGTTGAAACGATAACGTACAGGGCGAGTACTTTCTCCAATGTAAAACTCAGTCCTTCCATTTCTTTCACAGATACTGCAGGTAATTTTATAGACTGTGTTCTTCTAGTGCACTTACCCTTCAGTCCACTCTCACAGGTGTGGCAGTGTTTGGTCCCGGCTTGGGCAGGGCGGCTTAGAGAAGGCTGAAAGTAATAAGTTTGTGTCCTACTGTGGGGCCACTAATCCAGGCTACTTTGATGTTAGTTTTGGATCTTTCAAATACCGTTGACTCTTCTAACGACGTTTTCGTCTAAGTAGGGAAGCCGCATGAAATATCGTGTTCTTTCTTACGCATAATTTTACGTTCACCACGCTTGGGCTTTACTATCGATATAATCGGTTGGGGGCGGACTCCGCTGAACTAAAAATAACTGAATCAGTAAAAATTAGAGACCTAAAGCCCACGTTAAACATGATGAAAAGCTCATGGCCCTCGCTCGTAACCATAGGTCATAACACTCACTCACTTCTTCTCTTACTCACTCACTTACTTACTCACACGCTCAACTCACACACCTCATCACTCACTATTTACTCGCTCGTTTACTCACTCACTCTCTCACTCACTCGCTCACTCACTCACTCAGGCACAAGGCACACCTATACACACACACACACACACACACACACACACACACAAGCTCCTCACCGACTTGCCCGACTCACGACTAATTGACTGGAACGAGCTCAGAACAGCGGTAGTGTTTATCAATGTTTCATTTTGGCAGTGTTTACGCCCGATATGCACCAATGTTTGATGCAATATTTATCTTTATTAATGTATGCGGCTGACATTGCAGGTATGATAGATTGTCATCATTGAATGGTATATTGTTTGCATGTCGTGTTGTATGTTTTGTATGTCATGATACTTTGTTCTAAATTGTTATTTGCCTTGTACAATGTTCCACAGAATTTACAACGAATTGCAATATGTTAAAAGTGAATATGCTGTTGAGAGGATGCCTGAGAGAATGTGATTGTGCGCTCTAGCTTTTGAAAATCAAAAACATGTTAATTTAGTCAGACTTGACGATGGCGTAATGCCGAAAGCTTGTTTCATTGTTTTGTATATTTATTTTGCCAAAAATAAAAATACTTTGACATGCGTAAGATCATTTCCAACCTCCATATATTAATTATAATCATGTCATCCATCCTCGCCCACATAAAAACTTTACAGATCAATGATCGATCGAGAGAGATGGTCAATTTCGTCGGATTCAATCAAAAACTAGCGCGCACATCAGGTCAAATAAGTTTCCTCCTGGACTGTAGATCACTTAAGATCTTACCTAGATTCATATCTGACAAAACTACACAAATAACGAAGAATCATCCCAACCGACAAGTCACGACTCAAGTGAACATTCTGCACAAAACCATTCTCAACGAAGAAATACGGGATGCTTTCAGAAGAAAGGCATATCTTCAGAGAAGCATGTCGAGATCGGCGATGATAATAGGGGAGACGACTGCAGAATGGCGATGGCTTCATTGGAAATGCAAGATGTTCTTCATTAATGAGCTTACCACAGTCCAAGCACGACTTTCTAGAAAACTTACAGGTCTTTGTGAGAAAGCAGGTTACCTGAACTTTGAAATCAGCCGATCTAGAACGTACAATCTGATTGATGCTGCCTCGCGAGTCGCAAACACCCCTAGAGACGAGCCCTTCCGACAGCCGACAAGTCAGCTCGCCACTGATGACGCCGCCGCCGCCGAAGAAGAAGAGGCCATTGGACAGCCGGCAAGTCAGCCCGCCACTGATGACCCCGCCGCCACCGAAGACGAGCCCATGGGACAGCCGACAAGTCAGCCCGCCACCGATGACTCCGCCATAGCACAGTCACAAGATGGGCAGCCTCAGCTCGTGAATTTATCCAACAAAAGACTGAATACCGACACCATATCCCTTCTGAGTAAGGGCCCAAAGTACGCTCTGACTAACCGTGTGTCCAATGATCTGCTGCAATCTGTAGAGGTCGGCTTGGAAAGAGCATTTTACGGACTAAAATGGAAGAGCGCGATAGAGACGAAAAGAGCAGAAAGAAATGGCCCAAGCCCGCCAGACCGTCTCAGTCAAGAACAAGACAGAGGAGAAGAAGGAGAAGAAGAAGACGGAGATGAAGCAGAAGAAGTGTCCAAGCTGCCACGCCCGTTCTTCTCTGACACCATCGCCAGCCAACCACCAGTCGTATCAGCTGATCTAGAACGCGATCTAGAGGATATAAAAAAGAAAGTCATCGGCATCTATAAAGGAGCAAGAAAGACACCACTGAACTGGACACCCACTCAACAGCTAGACTTGAAAGCTATCAAAGAAGACCAAGATATAATCATCAAAAGATCTGATAAGTGCAAAAGCTTGGTAGTTATGAACACGTTAGACTATGTAGAAAAGGCAGAAAGCATTGTCACCTCTTATGAAAATGTAAAGAAAAATCCGACCCCTAGACTAGAAGAACAAACTAAAAACCTCACCAAATCTACTCTGAAAGACAAAATCCCAAACGACTACATACAACGCCTTCTCCCACAGCATGCTCGAACAGCAGAATTATATGGTCTACCGAAGACACACAAAACAGGTAACCCGCTGCGTCCCATAGTCTCGGCTTGCGGTGATCCCCTAGATAAGCTGTCCTGGTTCATTCAGTGTATTCTTGCCCAAATTCTTAGTCTTATTCCGGCGCATCTACCCAACACAGATACTTTCCTTACGAAACTCAACGCTACCTTCCCCAAGAGCCTCCCGCCTGGATCCATCATTTTCTCTCTAGATGTGTGTAACCTTTACGGAAGCATTCCTATCCAGGAGGGGATTGATGCAGTGATAACCCTGATTGAAAATAATATCACCAAAGTCAATTTATTCGGAATCACACTTTCGGATCTTCGTACTCTGCTGCGTCATATTCTCACTAACAATTTCGTACGTTTCGGATCTAAAATATTCAAGCAAACGTCAGGCATCGCGATGGGAAACAGGATAGCCCCTCCCGTGGCCATCACCTTCATGCATATATTAGAGACTGGATTTATGTCGAACTTTGAATTTGCCCCTGCCCTATACTTACGTTACATTGACGATATAGTCGGTGTCTGGACACATGGAATTGATCGCCTGAACCATTTTTACGACTGCATTAATGCTTACAACCGATCCATAAGCTTCACAATGGAGTCTACCTTCAGCACAGGTCAACTTCCTTTCCTAGACACCCTGATAACAGTATACCCCACCAGTGAGTACACCACGGAATTATACTTTAAACCGATGGCAGCCCCGATTATTCTCCACTTTACGTCCGCCCACCCCATGAGCACCAAGAAGGCCGTTCTTAATTCCCAGATTAGGCGAGCGGTGAGAGTGTCATCTGACGACCAGACGAGGGATCGTAGCGTCAAACGCATACAATTTTTGTTCGAGCAGAACGGGTACCCTACCGCCATGTTAGACACTAGCATAAAGAATAACCTTCACAAGCGTGGTGAACGTAAAATTATGCGTAAGAAAGAACACGATATTTTCATGCGGCTTCCCTACTTAGACGAAAACGTCGTTAGAAGAGTCAACGGTATTTTGAAAAGATCCAAAACTAACATCAAAGTAGCCTGGATTAGTGGCCCCACAGTAGGACACAAACTTATTACTTCAGCCTTCTCTAAGCCGCCCTGCCCAGCCGGGACCAAACACTGCCACACCTGTGAGAGTGGACTGAAGGGTAAGTGCACTAAGAAGAACACAGTCTATAAAATTACCTGCAGTATCTGTGAAAGAAATGGAAGGACTGAGTTTTACATTGGAGAAAGTACTCGCCCTGTACGTTATCGTTTCAACGAGCACCTTAGTGACGCTCGCCTGAGAAAACCCGACACCCCACTAGGAGAACATATCGCTGATTCGCACTTCAACTCAAGTAGCACTGAAATCAACTCCGGCTTTACTATCGATATAATCGGTTGGGGGCGGGACTCCGCTGAACTAAAAATAACTGAATCAGTAAAAATTAGAGACCTAAAGCCCACGTTAAACATGATGAAAAGCTCATGGCCCCTCGCTCGTAAACCATAGGTCATAACACTCACTCACTTCTTCTCTTACTCACTCACTTACTTACTCACACGCTCACTCACACACTCACTCACTCACTCATTTACTCGCTCGTTTACTCACTCACTCTCTCACTCACTCGCTCACTCACTCACTCAGGCACAAGGCACACCTATACACACACACACACACACACACACACACACACACAAGCTCCTCACCGACTTGCCCGACTCACGACTAATTGACTGGAACGAGCTCAGAACAGCGGTAGTGTTTATCAATGTTTCATTTTGGCAGTGTTTACGCCCGATATGCACCAATGTTTGATGCAATATTTATCTTTATTAATGTATGCGGCTGACATTGCAGGTATGATAGATTGTCATCATTGAATGGTATATTGTTTGCATGTCGTGTTGTATGTTTTGTATGTCATGATACTTTGTTCTAAATTGTTATTTGCCTTGTACAATGTTCCACAGAATTTACAACGAATTGCAATATGTTAAAAGTGAATATGCTGTTGAGAGGATGCCTGAGAGAATGTGATTGTGCGCTCTAGCTTTTGAAAATCAAAAACATGTTAATTTAGTCAGACTTGACGATGGCGTAATGCCGAAAGCTTGTTTCATTGTTTTGTATATTTATTTTGCCAAAAATAAAAATACTTTGACATGCGTAAGATCATTTCCAACCTCCATATATTAATTATAATCATGTCATCCATCCTCGCCCACATAAAAAATCAATTTTTGTTAATTTAAAAAGTGAATTTCTTAAGCTCAAATACCACAATAAGGTGACTGGCCCAAATCCGCGGAGAAAAAAATGTACCTATTGCCACACAAAAAGTGCCTACCCACGGAGAGATGCTGGACCGCCAGTGGGCATGTTCGGCCTCTAAACGCGTCCGACGCTTCACCAAGTCAAAAATGCCCGAGGTGAAAATGAGGATCCATTCTTACGAACCGTTGCTAAAATGCGTCTTAAATTTGCACAGGCGTACTCAGAACATGTAAGCATCTCATTTGACCATTTTTAGACCGATTAAATAAAGGCTGTGATTTGTATGGCAATTTTTCTATTGTGACCTTTTCCCACAATTGCAAATATTGGAACGTTTTGCGGGTGGGAAAACGGCGTCCGATTTTGCTAAAATTTTGCATGGCCTCATAGCATGCGGAATGAACTTTGATGCGCATGTCTCGTCATCGATAACAAATACGTATTTTAAAACACCTTATGTGATGCCGCTTCTCAACCATATGGGCAGTATCACAGAACCTGGTACGTCTACTCAAATAAAAACAAAGCAATGAGTTTGAAAGTTTTGATTCTCTTGATTGGTTTCACCGATCTGCAGTAGGAACTAGGTTGAAACACAAAGCAAAACTGTAACACTGCCGAAATATTGCCGACGACTTTTATCGTTTATCGCGTTATTCGCGAGTGATGGTCATTGTCCGCATGTCTAGCAAATATGCATCAGACAGCATGACATGGGATGGTAGTTGCATTGTTTGCTCATTTATTATTCGTCTTTCGTACATGATCAGATTCGCAACTTCGAAGTAGGTCACATACAGAGTTGCAATTTCCAGTGATCGCAGGCTGGATGTCGTGCCCATCTTCAGGTACATGTTATAAGTGACTACGCACGGGCCGAGTGGGGCAAAGGCTTGGCCGGGGATTTTTGCCTACTATGCTGAATTTGCGTGCATGATATCACTATCATATAATAGGAATGTAGGGCAGCTCCGCTGCTCAGTTAGCCCGACTCCGGCCCCGGCTTCCCTACGGAGCTGGCCGGAGCTGCTTTCATCTCCATCCACGGCTGGGAGATGGCCCGTGGCACCATCCATCTTAGTGCCGTGTGCGGAGCGAATCTGGTCTCGGGCTGGCCAGTGCTCCCCTCAGACCCGTCTGCCGTCCGCCGCTGTGATGGTCATTACCCTCTCCGTGGGTAGGCACTTTTTGTGTGGCAATAGGTACATTTTTTTATCCGCGGATTTTTTTCTCAGCGGAGCTGCCGCGTCGAGTGCCACTGCACTTGGTGCAGCTGTTGTTCCGGGCAGTGCTGCCAGTGTGAAGCCACCGCAGACTGTGAAGTCTTCCGCTGTAATTGGAGCTAAGAAGTTTGGATCCATCAAGGCTGTGGCGACCGTCAAGCGGTTCTCCATGTTCATGTCGCGGCTCCCGCCGGGTACAGGCGAGGACGCTGTCAGCTCCTACGTTCTCGAGCAATCTGGTGCGGATGATGTGACGGCGGAGAAGCTGCCGACCCGTTTCGACAGCTACGAGTCGTATCGCCTAGACGTCATCAACCCGTCTGCAAAGGTGAACCTGCTTGACCCACAGCTATGGGCTCAAGGACTGGTCGTCCGGCGCTTCTTCCAGAAACGTCGGACTGTGGGGTCCGCCGTTGGGGGGCATACGCGTGAGTCGGGCAGAAACGCATGATTGATTCGCTTCTTGTAACTCGAATGTGTATTCTTATATTCATCATGCTCCAAATTAGTACGTACAACTGCCAGTCGTCTAAGCGTAATGCTGGCGGAATTCACAAGTTGTGTGAAAGCTCGGATGTAGTTTTCTTGCAGGAGCACTGGCTTTTCCCTTCTGATGTTGCTTCACTAAATAATATTCACAACGATTTTATTTATTTCGGCCTTTCGTCGATTGATCCGTCGGCCGGTCTGATGAGGGGAAGACCGTTCGGTGGAGTTACCGTGCTGTGGCGTAATGCTCTTGCTTCTCGCGTTAAGCCCATGACTTATGACGATGATCACATTGTAGGCTTAGAATGCAACCTAGGTGGCACTAAAATTATTTTTATTGGAGTATACTTGCCCTATAGTACACACCTGAATTTTGACAGATATGTTTATTACTTGGCCAAACTAAAAACCATAATTGACGACTTTGACTCGCCGTATGTGTGTGTGCTGGGTGACTTTAACGCGGACATAGTGAAAGCGACTGAGTTTGGTAAAGAGCTTGCGTCATTTTGTAATGATTCCCAGTTATCCATTGCAGATGTCATGCATCTCCCTGGTAATTCCACGACACATGTTAATGACGGACATGTCACGGAGTCATGGCTCGACCATATCGTCTGTACTAAAGGCTTCCTTAAAGTTATCAGTGATATTGGCATTGATCAGGCTATTTTTAGTTCTGATCATTTTCCCGTATTCATCAAAATTGAAATTCAGGGTTGTGATCTCAATTCTGATATT
>JAXIVJ010020260.1:0-12819 GCA_036785665.1 Chirona hameri
TTAGGTCTAATTATCAATTTATGGAAACATTTGTTTAATCTGTGATTATTTACGAGCGTAATAATGTCGGCCTGGCATTTCCGTTTGAATAGGCCAGACGTTGCGTCAATATAATGCAGTGGTTAGTGCACGACGGAAACCGCGCTAATACACATAATGCGCAGCTTAGACTTAACCCGCGCCCCGCGGGGGATGTCTGCCCCCCCCCCCTCTGGATTTTCTCAACAACTGAAAATTATGATAGATATTGACTTAAACCTTACAGCACCATTTGGTACATCAATTATACGTCTTCCAAAAAAATCAATGAATTTATTTGATTGATTGAGTAATGCCAAAAAATGAAATTGATATTGTACGTTGGAGAGACAATGACGTTTTAATGACCGTCATGTCATGCAATTTTGGTGGAAAAGCAATAAATGTTTGAAAACCGTAGAAAATCGAGTTTTGATGCCAAATTGAAAATGAAAAACGTCAAAAGAAAGGAAATTGCATTGTCTTGAGAATGGCTATCTCGGATTATTTGACATTTTGCTTTTGTTACTTTGCAAAAAATGCAAACATTTGTTTTTGTTTCGGAAAATATCACATTTTGTGTTGTTGTTGAAGATATTACAAAAACGCAACACACATTAGAGAAACAAATATGGAAGATATCCAAACCAAATTTCAAAGCAATATCTTTATTTTTGACTGACTTATGGCTCCTTAAGTACCTGACTGACTTATGGCTCCCTAACTCGTGACGTCATTTTGTTGGCCATTGCTGGCGAAATATTACGGCAATGTGCTTTTGGATGTATGTTAGGAGTGTTTTTGAGACTTCCATGCCATATAAAATGCAACCAATAAATGGACTAATAATCCCAGCGACTTTATGGTAGATCTGCTGACTCCCGTTTTTTCACAACCTAGGTCCGCCATTGACAAACACTTCTTTCTTCAATTTTGCCATGATGTGCCAGCTCAAATCTTTCGATTGTGCCTTTTTTGTCAATATAGCATCAGTTCTTTGGAAGTTATTAGGTTATGACCGCTCTGACATCAAATAGCAACAGTGTGCAGTGTCCTGATTTTGTGTTTTGCAAGAGTGTGATGAATGCTGAGAGGACGTCACTATTCCAGAAGACGGTGGATAGTGAGGTTAAAATTGGTATGATAATAACCCACAATCGATGCTTCTGGCAGTCAGTTTCCTGTATATTGCTGTGTGATGCCGATACATTGCAGACCCGCCAAACATTGGCGTGGGAGGCCAATGTTACCTCAGGATATTCAATTTTCAGCAAAACAGCAAGTAGAGAAACCAGTAATGCCACCACATTTTTTCAAAAGGAAATTTTGCTTCCTCGCTGATGCACTTCAGTTCCAAATTGACGTCCTCGTTGAAAATTTTCAACGCTGAATCGACGTCCTTATTAAAATACTCATTTTAAAACATGTAGATAATCTTTATAGTGCGATGCATACATATTTAAGAGAAAAACAGATATATTTTGTATTGGAAACTTTCGAAATCTGTTATTATATATATCTGGGTACTAGCGCTGGTCTGTTTTATGGCGTTTGGCACGGTTTTCGGATAAAAAAATACACCTACGTATTTAACTGCAAGTTCAGAGGACTTTCAGAGGAAGTTCAGAGGACAAGTTCAGCAGACAATGATCCCTTATTCCAGCTGTGCCACTTAAAAGTATATCAGATGGTTGGAAAGCTCCTAGACTGAAAAGGGGATAATATAAATTATTTCGATGTCTTTCGCAGGAAGTTTTTCAAATGATTCTGAATTTGCTTCATATGGCAGCTGAATATTCTGAGAAATCTCTGGCGCAGTAAATACAAAACGCAAAATCCACTGGCTTTCCGTCCTGGTGGTGTGTTGTGATGCCGATTTGTGTGGTGCTGGGTGAGGTGTATGGATGACATACTGTTTAATGGGTAGGTAGTAGGAAGATGTTTTTTTAATCGAGTTTTTATTTTAATACTATTTAGCTCGATCGCTAGTGACGTCGTTTAGATGGCAAGTGACGTGACAAAAGTTAATTTGGGTGTGGCTTTCTACTCATAATTGTGAAATTCAGGACACTGTGCAAACACAACCATCTCATATATAAAAGTTTACCTATCGTACGTGAAACCTTTTTAAAGACCGCCACGAAACTGCCCTCGCGTTGTTGACGTGATCGCGTGCAGGTACGCAAGACCCATCGCTATGGGCAGCATATTCAGACCGAAGTACACCAACGGTACTGTTGACGACTGCATCTCAAAGAAAATGCGTATATATTCACACAACACCAAAGCCCCCCCAGTCACCAGTGTGGTTGTAACCGTTCACCTGTTAGCCCTGCTGCTCTCTGACCTGTTCTCCTCTCGTTGCAGGCGGCAAGCCGGACGATATCACCGTCATCCTGGCAACGGTGATATCCTAGTAGCGCCGGCGGCGGCCGTGCCTTGCTCCAGTGCAATTTCCCTACTTAGCGCGATAGGGCATGCCAGTGGTGTGTGCGTGGGTGCCGCCGGGCCGCCGGGCCGCAGCGCGCGTCTGAGAGCATGAGTCAGTTCCTCTGTACATAGTGCGTGCTGAGAGAGAGAAAGAGATACAGAGAGTGAGCGGGCGGATAGGCGCGGCGGCCGTGATAGGCTCACGAGGTCATTATTTTTGTTGTGCCGTTTTGTACGTCTGTGTGTATAGCGCCGGCGTGTGGAGGCCCTTGGTTCACCCCGCCTGCGGCCGGGTGATCTGCGATCTGTTTGCTAGGCGGTTTACCAGTGGTGACGCGTGTGTATGGCGCTGTGTCGTGAGACGTGGTCAGTCGGTGGCGGCGGTGCTGCGGCCTCGCCGCGGGGTGGTGCCCCGCCGGCCGGTCGCCGCCCGCCGCGCGTAGTCGCCGTAGTGATATTAGTGTCGCGGTGCCGGCAGGGTGACCTGGCGTTTGTACTCCCCTCTCCGCAGCGTCGGTAGCACGCGGCACGACGTGTACACATTCGTATATTCTGTAGTTCGTTCGAAAATAAATAACAAACAGCGCGTGGCGCGCGAATCACATGGGAGCCTCACACTGCGGCGGCCGAGCCGTCCGTGGATGCCACGCAACAAACACTGCTCGCGTAGCGAGACTCGTCAGTCAATAATATAACCCTGCTGACTGCGTCCGTCTGCCCCCCACCCCCACCTGAACGTTCTCACTGCGCCGGCTGGTCCTGGGGTGGCGCCTCGTCCCGCGGCTGGTTCGCTGGCCCGCCTTCGGCGCGGGCCGCAGCCGGGACCGGCTCTGGCCGCACGTCCTCGGCGGGAGCCGCGTAGTCGGCAGCGTTCGGCTCACCCTCAACCAGAACACGGCTGCAAAGCACAAGTCGGGTGCAGTGGCGTTCATGGATGCACATGCCTCGTTCAGATTAGGGGACATCAATTTCAAGGCTAGGTAATCGTGCTATACGTGAACTGTCTCCTAACGTGGTGAACAGCTGGGTCCACACGATATACCACTACGCTGTCTCACACGGACATAATCCGCATAAACACATGCAACACAAATCAATGTCCAACATCACTTAGATAATCATGCAGTTACCACGCCATACCATAACTCAGAGTCTCGTCTGTCCCTGCAGTGGTATCACGGCCACTAAGACCTGCACCATAACTGGACGCAGTTTATGATCGCGGTCCTCGGTACAACTTACAGCCAGCGCGGCGCCTGTAGGGAGCGGAATCCGCCCGGCTGTCGGGGGAACACGTCCTCCAGGAAGTAGTACCCGTGTCCGACGGCTATGCCGACCATGTCGACGGCCACCGAGTTGCCGAGCAGCAGCGAGAAGCCGAGCAGCACCCAGGGCAGGTACGGCGCCTGGCCAGAGGTGACAGGTGGGGAGGGGCGTCATAGAGGAGCCCAGCGGCACCCAGGGCAGGTACGGCGCCTGGCCAGAGGTGGGGAGGGGCGTCATAGAGGAGCCCAGCGGCACCCAGGGCAGGTACGGCGCCTGGCCAGAGGTGGCAGGTGGGGAGGGGCGTCATAGAGGAGCCCAGCGGCACCCAGGGCAGGTACGGCGCCTGGCCAGAGGTGGCAGGTGGGGAGGGGCGTCATAGAGGAGCCCAGCGGCACCCAGGGCAGGTACGGCGCCTGGCCAGAGGTGGCAGGCGGGGAGGGGCGTCATAGAGGAGCCCAGCAGCACCCAGGGCAGGTACGGCGCCTGGCCAGAGGTGGGGAGGGGGCGTCATAGAGGAGCCCAGCGGCACCCAGGACAGGTACGGCGCCTGGCCAGAGGTGGCAGGTGGGGAGGGGCGTCATAGAGGAGCCCAGCGGCACCCAGGGCAGGTACGGCGCCTGGCCAGAGGTGGGGAGGGGCGTCATAGAGGAGCCCAGCGGCACCCAGGGCAGGTACGGCGCCTGGCCAGAGGTGGGGAGGGGCGTCATAGAGGAGCCCAGCGGCACCCAGGGCAGGTACGGCGCCTGGCCAGAGGTGGCAGGTGGGGAGGGGCGTCATAGAGGAGCCCAGCGGCACCCAGGGCATGTACGGCGCCTGGCCAGAGGTGGGGAGGGGCGTCATAGAGGAGCCCAGCAGCACCCAGGGCAGGTACGGCGCCTGGCCAGAGGTGACAGGTGGGGAGGGGCGTCATAGAGGAGCCCAGCAGCACCCAGGGCAGGTACGGCGCCTGGCCAGAGGTGACAGGTGGGGAGGGGCGTCCATAGAGGAGCTCAGCAGCACCCAGGGCAGGTACGGCGCCTGGCCAGAGGTGGCAGGTGGGGAGGGGCGTCATAGAGGAGCCCAGCAGCACCCAGGGCAGGTACGGCGCCTGGCCAGAGGTGGGAGGAGGCGTCATAGAGGAGCCCAGCAGCACCCAGGGCAGGTACGGCGCCTGGCCAGAGGTGACAGGTGGGGAGGGGCGTCATAGAGGAGCCCAGCAGCACGCAGGGCAGGTACGGCGCCTGGCCAGAGGTGGCAGGTGGAGAGGGGCGTCATAGAGGAGCCCAGCGGCACCCAGGGCAGGTACGGCGACTGGCCAGAGGTGGCAGGTGGGAGGGGCGTCATAGAGGAGCTCAGCGGCACCCAGGGCAGTACGGCGCCTGGTCAGAGGTGGGAGGGGCGTCATAGAGGAGCCCAGCAGCACCCAGGGCAGGTACGGCGCCTGGCCAGAGGTGACAGGTGGGGAGGGGCGTCATAGAGGAGCTCAGCGGCACCCAGGGCAGGTACGGCGCCTGGTCAGAGGTGGGAGGGGCGTCATAGAGGAGCCCAGCAGCACCCAGGCAGGTACGGCGCCTGGCCAGAGGTGACAGGTGGGAGGGGCGTCATAGAGGAGCCCAGCAGCACCCAGGGCATGTACGGCGCCTGGCCAGAGGTGGGGAGGGGCGTCATAGAGGAGCCCAGCAGCACCCAGGGCAGTTACGGCGCCTGGCCAGAGGTGGCAGGTGGGGAGGGGCGTCATAGAGGAGCCCAGCAGCACCCAGGGCAGGTACGGCGCCTGGCCAGAGGTGGGGAGGGGCGTCATAGAGGAGCCCAGCGGCACCCAGGGCAGGTACGGCGCCTGGCCAGAGGTGGCAGGTGGGGAGGGGCGTCATAGAGGAGCCCAACAGCACCCAGGGCAGGTACGGCGCCTGGTCAGAGGTGGGAGGGGCGTCATAGAGGAGCCCAGCAGCACCCAGGGCAGGTACGGCGCCTGGCCAGAGGTGGCAGGTGGAGAGGGCGTCATAGAGGAGCCCAGCAGCACCCAGGGCAGGTACGGCGCCTGGCCAGAGGTGGCAGGTGGGGAGGGGCGTCATAGAGGAGCCCAGCAGCACCCAGGGCAGGTACGGCGCCTGCCAGAAGTGGCAGGTGGAGAGGGGCGTCATAGAGGAGCCCAGCGGCACCCAGGGCAGGTACGGCGCCTGGCCAGAGGTGGCAGGTGGGGAGGGCGTCATAGAGGAGCCCAGCGGCACCCAGGGCAGGTACGGCGCCTGGCCAGAGGTGGCAGGTGGAGAGGGGCGTCATAGAGGAGCCCAGCGGGCACCCAGGGCATGTACGGCGCCTGGTCAGAGGTGGCAGGTGGGGAGGGGCGTCATAGAGGAGCCTAGCGGCACCCAGGGCATGTACGGCGCCTGGCCAGAGGTGGCAGGCGGGGGAGGGGCGTCATAGAGGAGCCCAGCGGCACCCAGGGCAGGTACGGCGGCCCTGGTCAGAGGTGGCAGGGGCGTCATAGAGGAGCCCAGCGGCACCCAGGGCAGATACGGCGCCTGGCCAGAGGTGGGGAGGGGGCGTCATAGAGGAGCCCAGCGGCACCCAGGGCAGGTACGGGCGCCTGGCCAGAGGTGGGGAGGGGCGTCATAGAGGAGCCCAGCGGCACCCAGGGCAATGTACGGCGCCTGGCCAGAGGTGGCAGGTGGGGAGGGGCGTCATAGAGGAGCCCAGCGGCACCCAGGGCAGGTACGGCGCCTGGCCAGAGGTGGCAGGTGGGGAGGGGCGTCATAGAGGAGCCCAGCGGCACCCAGGGCAGGTACGGCGCCTGGCCAGAGGTGGGGAGGGGCGTCATAGAGGAGCCCAGCGGCACCCAGGACAGGTACGGCGCCTGGCCAGAGGTGGCAGGTGGGGAGGGGCGTCATAGAGGAGCCCAGCAGCACCCAGGGCAGGTACGGCGCCTGGCCAGAGGTGGCAGGTGGGGAGGGGAGTCATAGAGGAGCCCAGCGGCACCAGGGCAGGTACGGCGCCTGGCCAGAGGTGGGGAGGGGCGTCATAGAGGAGCCCAGCAGCACCCAGGGCAGGTACGGCGCCTGACCAGGGATGGCAGGTGGGGAGGGCGTCATAGAGGAGCCCAGCAGCATCCAGGGCAGGTACGGCGCCTGACCAGGGATTGGCAGGTGGGGAGGGGCGTCATAGAGGAGCCCAGCGGCACCCAGGGCAGGAACGGCGCCTGGCCAGAGGTGGGGAGGGGCGTCATAGAGGAGCCCAGCGGCACCCAGGGCAGGTACGGCGCCTGGCCAGAGGTGGCAGGTGGGCAGGGGCGTCATAGAGGAGCCCAGCGGCACCCAGGGCAGGTACGGCGCCTGACCAGGATGGCAGGTGGGGAGGGGCGTCATAGAGGAGCCCAGCAGCACCCAGGGCAGGTACGGCGCCTGGCCAGAGGTGACAGGTGGGGAGGGGCGTCATAGAGGAGCTCAGCAGCACCCAGGGCAGGTACGGCGCCTGACAGGGATGGCAGGTGGGGAGGGGCGTCATAGAGGAGCCCAGCAGCACCCAGGGCAGGTACGGCGCCTGGCCAGAGGTGGCAGGTGGGGAGGGGCGTCATAGAGGAGCCCAGCAGCACCCAGGGCAGGTACGGCGCCTGGCCAGAGGTGGCAGGTGGGGGAGGGGCGTCATAGAGGAGCCCAGCGGCACCCAGGGCATGTACGGCGCCTGGCCAGAGGTGGCAGGTGGGGAGGGGCGTCATAGAGGAGCCCAGCGGCACCCAGGGCAGGTACGGCGCCTGGCCAGAGGTGGCAGGTGGGGAGGGGGCGTCATAGAGAGCCCAGCGGCACCCAGGGCATGTACGGCGCCTGGCCAGAGGTGGCAGGTGGGGAGGGGCGTCATAGAGGAGCCCAGCGGCACCCAGGGCAGGTACGGCGCCTGGCCAGAGGTGGGGAGGGGGCGTCAGAGGAGCCCAGCAGCACCCAGGGCATGTACGGCGCCTGGCCAGAGGTGGGGAGGGGCGTCATAGAGGAGCCCAGCGGCACCCAGGGCAGGTACGGCGCCTGGCCAGAGGTGGGGAGGGGCGTCATAGAGGAGCCCAGCAGCACCCAGGGCAGGTACGGCGCCTGGCCAGAGGTGACAGGTGGGGAGGGGCGTCATAGAGGAGCCCAGCGGCACCCAGGGCAGGTACGGCGCCTGGTCAGAGGTGGGGAGGGGCGTCATAGAGGAGCCCAGCAGCACCCAGGGCAGGTACGGCGCCTGGCCAGAGGTGGCAGGTGGGGAGGGGCGTCATAGAGGAGCCCAGCGGCACCCAGGGCATGTACGGCGCCTGGCCAGAGGTGGGGAGGGGCGTCATAGAGGAGCCCAGCAGCACCCAGGGCAGGTACGGCGCCTGGCCAGAGGTGGCAGGTGGGGAGGGGCGTCATAGAGGAGCCCAGCGGCACCCAGGGCATGTACGGCGCCTGGCCAGAGGTGGGGAGGGGCGTCATAGAGGAGCCCAGCAGCACCCAGGGCAGGTACGGCGCCTGGCCAGAGGTGGCAGGTGGAGAGGGGCGTCATAGAGGAGCCCAGCGGCACCCAGGGCAGGTACGGCGCCTGGTCAGAGGTGGGGAGGGGCGTCATAGAGGAGCCCAGCGGCACCCAGGGCAGGTACGGCGCCTGGCCAGAGGTGGCAGGTGGGGAGGGGCGTCATAGAGGAGCCCAGCAGCACCCAGGGCAGGTACGGCGCCTGGCCAGAGGTGGCAGGTGGGGAGGGGCGTCATAGATGAGCCCAGCAGCACCCAGGGCAGGTACGGCGCCTGGCCAGAGGTGGCAGGTGGGGAGGGGCGTCATAGAGGAGCCCAGCGGCACCCAGGGCAGGTACGGCGCCTGGCCAGAGGTGGCAGGTGGGGAGGGGCGTCATAGAGGAGCCCAGCGGCACCCAGGGCAGGTACGGCGCCTGGCCAGAGGTGGGGAGGGGCGTCATAGAGGAGCCCAGCGGCACCCAGGACAGGTACGGCGCCTGGTCAGAGGTGGGGAGGGGCGTCATAGAGGAGCCCAGCGGCACCCAGGGCAGGTACGGCGCCTGGCCAGAGGTGGCAGGTGGGGAGGGGCGTCATAGAGGAGCCCAGCAGCACCCAGGGCATGTACGGCGCCTGGCCAGAGGTGGGGAGGGGCGTCATAGAGGAGCCCAGCGGCACCCAGGGCATGTACGGCGCCTGGCCAGAGGTGGCAGGTGGGGAGGGGCGTCATAGAGGAGCCCAGCGGCACCCAGGGCAGGTACGGCGCCTGGCCAGAGGTGGGGAGGGGCGTCATAGAGGAGCCCAGCAGCACCCAGGGCAGGTACGGCGCCTGGCCAGAGGTGACAGGTGGGGAGGGGCGTCATAGAGGAGCCCAGCGGCACCCAGGGCAGGTACGGCGCCTGGTCAGAGGTGGGGAGGGGCGTCATAGAGGAGCCCAGCAGCACCCAGGGCAGGTACGGCGCCTGGCCAGAGGTGGCAGGTGGGGAGGGGCGTCATAGAGGAGCCCAGCAGCACCCAGGGCATGTACGGCGCCTGGCCAGAGGTGGGGAGGGGCGTAATAGAGGAGCCCAGCGGCACCCAGGGCATGTACGGCGCCTGGCCAGAGGTGGCAGGTGGGGAGGGGCGTCATAGAGGAGCCCAGCGGCACCCAGGGCATGTACGGCGCCTGGTCAGAGGTGGGGAGGGGCGTCATAGAGGAGCCCAGCAGCACCCAGGGCAGTTACGGCGCCTGGCCAGAAGTGGCAGGTGGGGAGGGGCGTCATAGAGGAGCCCAGCGGCACCCAGGGCATGTACGGCGCCTGGCCAGAGGTGACAGGTGGGGAGGGGCGTCATAGAGGAGCCCAGCGGCACCCAGGGCATGTACGGCGCCTGGCCAGAGGTGGGGAGGGGCGTCATAGAGGAGCCAGCGGCACCCAGGGCAGGTACGGCGCCTGGCCAGAGGTGGCAGGTGGGGAGGGGCGTCATAGAGGAGCCCAGCGGCACCCAGGGCAGGTACGGCGCCTGGCCAGAGGTGGGGAGGGGCGTCATAGAGGAGCCCAGCGGCACCCAGGGCAGGTACGGCGCCTGGCCAGAGGTGGCAGGTGGGGAGGGGAGTCATAGAGGAGCCCAGCGGCACCCAGGGCAGGTACGGCGCCTGGCCAGAGGTGGGGAGGGGCGTCATAGAGGAGCCCAGCGGCACCCAGGGCATGTACGGCGCCTGGCCAGAGGTGGGGAGGGGCGTCATAGAGGAGCCCAGCGGCACCCAGGGCATGTACGGCGCCTGGCCAGAGGTGGCAGGTGGGGAGGGGCTTCATAAAAGACCTTGCTTAAATTCAGAAAAATAAGTGAAAATTAAAAGAAGCAAATATTGAAAACGGATTCACATAACTTAAAATCATAGACATCAGGCTCGCATTAACGATATTGACGATCACGATTGACGACTGACGATTGACGATTGACGATATTGATATTGACAGTATTATACGATCGGTGCCAGTATATAACGATCGATATTTGCAGCATGATGCCCGTTAATACCAGAGGTGGGCAAAATAGTCGAAAAAAGTATTTCAAATACAAATAGTAAATCGTTTTTATTTAGCTATTTTAAATAGAAAATAAAATAGTCTGCGAAATTTCAGAAACTATTTAAAAATATTTTCAAAATAGTTTTCTAAAATACACACAACAGCATTGCCACAACTGCAGTGCAGACTGCAGAGCTACAAGGAACATGGGTCAATTTACTAGGGACAAACCCAATGCAAGTGCACGTGCATATACGTTAAATGGAACGTTATTAGGCACGGATGGTTGAAAATTGCAAACGAAAATGTCCCTGGCGTCCCCAGTGGAGGCGAAGCCTATAATACAGAACAGAAGGTAGGTTTAATGCAAATTTCATGCACCGCTCCAATGCTGCATTATTATATTGATAAATATGATTCAAAAACAAAATATGTAGCTGTTCTCATAATATGAAGAGCAGTGTCTACAATCACGCGCACCAAACGGACGGCCATCACTAGCTCTTCTCGCTCTTGAGATAAAGGCGGTTTTGTAAAGGACATCCATATAAGTATGGCCGAAGTTTGAACTTCGATGAACTCTGGCTACCTCATCATCATCATCATCATCACCAAGTTTATTAAACATAAATTAAACAAAATATGAAAGTAAATCAGAAAGGTGCAAAAGCAAAAAAGCTTAAATCTGAAACTGTCTGAAAAGAAGGATAAATGGTTAACTGCGACCGCCGCCACGGCACAGCTCGCTCTGGTGTAGGTCGAAGCCCCCACACTCACCTCCGGGCACATCGCGTCCATTTAGGGTGGTGATTGCTGAACAAAATTAAGGAAGATCAGCAAATCGTTTCGATTTTAGCAAGAAATTTTGGAAATGCAAGGCCACCGACCGACCGCCGCCGCCGGTGTGGTCTGTCCCGTATAGTAGAATGTGTAGTTGATACTTGGGTGATTTATTTATAAAGTCAGGAAGTAATGTTTGGGAGATGCTGTTGAACAAAATGTCTCTCTGCTCTCTGCTCCGTATGATTTTGACATGAAAGGACAAAATGACTAATAGTTTCATTGCGATGTCCGCATCGACAAGCAATGGGGACAATGCGATGACCGCATTGTTGTTGCTTTCTGAATACTAAATAAATGATAATTCAAATAAGTCATATCCATTCTTAGCCTCGCGTGCAAAATATTTTCATTTTTTTGATCCAACAGTAAAGTAAATGGGTGGATCGGACGCTCCCAGGTGCTCGCAGAGCTGCACAGCTGTTTGAAAGCGTAGGTGTGTAAGATGTTTGTTGATGTGCTGGCAGTTCGTTCCATTGTGTGCAAGTTGTGGGGAAGAAGTGATTTGTGTATGATGATGTGCGGCTGTGGTTTTAGTGTGCTGTTAGCATTTCTGAGTTGTCTGTTGGTGTCCGAGTGTTTGGCATGATTGCTGTGATGTAGTTTGGGCAACGTTGTCCTGGGTCGTTCAGTTTGTGATAGAGCGTCAGTCTGTGTAAACGTCGTCTCGTTGTTAGTCTGTCCCATCCCAGTTCTGTCCGTAGTTTGTCAGAAGGCGTCCTGAATAACCCCCCCCCCCCCCCCCCCGGTAACCAGTCTTGCAGCTCTGTTTTGTAATGTCTCGAGTCTGGTCGCATCTTGTATTGTTATGTGTCCGTCGTAGATTTCGTCGCAGTAGTCGAAATGAGGCCTAAATATGTATACTTTGTATATTTGATCTAGAATTGGTCTTGGTATGTGTTTTGCAATGCTATACAGAGGACTGAGCGTTTTGTTTATTTTGCGGCATATTGTGTTTATGTGTTGGTGAAAGCGGAGGTATTTAGAGAAAGTCATGCCAAGGTGCGTGTGATCGTCATGAATTGGCACTGGATCACCTCCGAATGTCAGTGTCGGCGATGAATTCTCTTGTTTGTATGAGAATGTCTGCTGAATTTTTTTTTCGGTGTTAAATGTAATAGCCCATTCCCTACCGTACTTGTATATTTCGTCGAGGTCGTGCTGTAATGATTGTTGAGTCGCTAGTAAGTCTGCCGTTGTATGTGAGGCGTAGAGTGATGTGTCGTCAGCAAAGATTTAATGCCATTTTTAGTCTTGTTTGAGAGTCCGTCTAGATATATGCTTGCAAGTAATGTCCCAGTACAGAGCCCTGCGGACAGCCAGCGTGTATGATCTGAGTCGTCGAAAAGGTGTTCCGTATTCGTACTCGCTGTCGTCTGTCTTCCAAATATGATGTAAACCAGTCCAACAGTCGTCCAGTGATTCCAAAGTCGTGTTTACACTTGTATAGTAGACCCTGATGCCAAATTTTGTCAAAATATTTGGAAATGTCGAGATATATAGCAGTAAAGTCACGTCCTGAGTCGAGAGATTTGTATAGGTTGTGAGTCAAATGTAGTAGTTGTTGCTGGGTGTTATGGCGCTGTCTGTATCCACTTTGTTTGTCAGAGAGAAGAGAATGTTCAGTAAAATGACCATAAACCTTTATATATACTATTTTTCAAAGACTTTGGAAAGGGCCGAAAGAATACTCAAATTGATCCTCAATACCTCAATATTGATCTGACCTAAAAAGTGACGAAGAAAACACGAGCTCGTTTTCTGCTTGTCGCTATGTTGTAATTGTATAGATCTTATGGGAGGGGCGAGTATCCCCCCCCCCGTCG
>JAXIVJ010020261.1:0-12804 GCA_036785665.1 Chirona hameri
ATATATATTATATATATAATATATATATATATATATATATATATATATATATATATATATATATATATATATATATATATATATATATATATATATATATATATATATATATATATATATAATATATATATATATATATATATATATATATATATATATATATATATTATATATATATATATATATATTTATATATATATATATATATATATATATATATATATATATATATATATATATATATATATATATATATATATATATATATATTATATATATATATATAATATAATATATATATATATATATATATATATATATATATATATATATATATATATATATATATATATATATATATATATATATATATATAATATATATATATATATATATATATATATATATAATATATATATATATATATATATATATATATATATATATATATATATATATATATATATATATATATATATATATAATATATATATATATATATATAATAGTATATATATATATATATATTTATTATATATATATATATATATATATATATATATATATATATATATATATAGTATATATATATATATATATATATATATATATATATACTTTCAATTTGAGCATTCGGCTGTTGCCCCCCCCCCCCCCACCACCCCAACCGATTTCATAAAGTTTCACCACTGGTCGTAAGCCGTGGGCCTTGAACAATGGGCAGCAGATCATCAGCCAGAATCCTTCATTGGCGCAGAACTGGAATTGATCGCAGTCACGTAGCCGCTTTTCGTGATGAGCTTCGGACGGAAACTAATCCAAATGGCTATGAATTACATCTGATGTCCATTTGAAGATTTCCCTCATGGTTGTATGTCCTTGAAAACGGAGAGACTCATCACATTTCGGGGTGCCAACAATGGCATATCGCCATCAAAGCGCTATTTGCCTCTGGTGACCAGAGACCAGGCACAGGGTCAGGGACTCCACTGTTACCAAGCCCGGCGGGCCATATTCAAGCATGTTTGGACACGAGCCACGAGTATTGAAATATGCCGCTGATAGAGAATTGCTCTATCGGATAGTGGGGGCAGGGCTCGCGCCTACGGGCCGAGCTTTACGGAAGCTTATGGTTTCAGAAATCCATCTGTTGAAAGGCTCGATTAAATTTATGTATTTATGTAAAATAGTTTCGAGAATACTCTTGTTTGTTATCATTGGAAGGGTTTGGGAGTATGTCCTGTGCCTTTAGCTCCGTTTGTACACCATCATTCCTGCCAGCCTCTATAAAGGAAAGTCACATACCATAATAAAGCAGGAATTTATCAGCAATCTTCACTCATAATCAATGTAAGTGTTCGTGAACTAGTTATCCTTATGGTTTCACATTGCACCGTAGCTTCGTTGTCATACCCATCAATGTTCAAAAGAAAAACACCCAGTTTTCCACAGCCAGTCACCAGTAGAGAAATGCAGTTTTGTCCATATATATATCCATAATATATATGGACCAAAGACGCCATATTGCACCATGTAAGTGTCAATACATTGCAGTTTGAGTCCCGAGGCAATGTTAGTAGATCGCCGTTCGAAGACTGACTACGGAACCCAAATCAAAGTGACTGATTCGTTGATACCAATACATGGCCACAAGACCATATGCCAGCAACAATGGCATATCGCCATCAAAGCGCTATTTGCCTCTGGTGACCAGAGACCAGGCACAGGGTCAGGGACTCCACTGTTACCAAGCCCGGCGGCCATATTCAAGCATGTTTGGACACGAGCCACGAGTATTGAAATATGCCGCTGATAGAGAATTGCTCTATCGGATAGTGGGGGCAGGGCTCGCGCTACGGGCCGAGCTTTACGGAAGCTTATGGTTTCAGAAATCCATCTGTTGAAAGGCTCGGATTAAATTTATGTATTTATGTAAAATAGTTTCGAGAATACTCTTGTTGTTATCATTGGAAGGGTTTGGGAGTATGTCCTGTGCCTTTAGCTCCGTTTGTACACCATCATTCCTGCCAGCCTCTATAAAGGAAAGTCACATACCATAATAAAGCAGGAATTTATCAGCAATCTTCACTCATAATCAATGTAAGTGTTCGTGAACTAGTTATCCTTATGGTTTCACATTGCACCGTAGCTTCGTTGTCATACCCATCAATGTTTCAAAAGAAAAACACCCAGTTTTCCACAGCCAGTCACCAGTAGAGAAAATGCAGTTTTGTCCATATATATATCCATAATATATATGGACCAAAGACGCCATATTGCACCATGTAAGTGTCAATACATTGCAGTTTGAGTCCCGAGGCAATGTTAGTAGATCGCCGTTCGAAGACTGACTACGGAACCCAAATCAAAAGTGACTGATTCGTTGATACCAATACATGGCCACAAGACCATATGCCAGCAACAATGGCATATCGCCATCAAAGCGCTATTTGCCTCTGGTGACCAGAGACCAGGCACAGGGTCAGGGACTCCACTGTTACCAAGCCCGGCGGGCCATATTCAAGCATGTTTGGACACGAGCCACGAGTATTGAAATATGCCGCTGATAGAGAATTGCTCTATCGGATAGTGGGGGCAGGGCTCGCGCTACGGGCCGAGCTTTACGGAAGCTTATGGTTTCAGAAATCCATCTGTTGAAAGGCTCGGATTAAATTTATGTATTTATGTAAAATAGTTTCGAGAATACTCTTGTTGTTATCATGGAAGGGTTTGGGAGTATGTCCTGTGCCTTTAGCTCCGTTTGTACACCATCATTCCTGCCAGCCTCTATAAAGGAAAGTCACATACCATAATAAAGCAGGAATTTATCAGCAATCTTCACTCATAATCATGTAAGTGTTCGTGAACTAGTTATCCTTATGGGTTTCACATTGCACCGTAGCTTCGTTGTCATACCCATCAATGTTCAAAAGAAAAACACCCAGTTTTCCACAGCCAGTCACCAGTAGAGAAATGCAGTTTTGTCCATATATATATCCATAATATATATGGACCAAAGACGCCATATTGCACCATGGTAAGTGTCAATACATTGCAGTTTGAGTCCCGAGGCAATGTTAGTAGATCGCCGTTCGAAGACTGACTACGGAACCCAAATCAAAGTGACTGATTCGTTGATACCAATACATGGCCACACGACCATTATCAGCACAGTGCACTATTGTTAAAAATTATGCTACTTCGCTATGAAGTGAAACAGATTTCCAGATATTGTAATCGTTGCCAGGCAACGGCGTATTGATTTTCTTTCCGGAATAGTCGTCTTGCCAGCCAGTCTGTGGTTGACGGAAGAATGTCTTGGCCTCGGGGGACCTATGGCTGATCCCGGCTGTCCCGACTGGTCCCTGGCGGATGGGAAGGCTGCCTATCTATGTCCCGAATAGTCTGCAAGAACTATCGATGTATATCGGTTATGCTTTTGTGCCATGCTTGCGGACGCTGCGGGCGGCCGGCCTATTGGTCCATGACCAGTGCCTCGGACGCAGGTTACGTAGCCTGCGGCGGGATGAGCCAAGACCTCGCGGCTCTGCTCTCGGGTCAGGGGTGACCGGGACGCAAGACTGGGCTGACGTATACCGTTGTCGTTCCCTTTCTCCTAGTTGCTGATTGTTGTTTGTCAATTGATTGTCTTGTACTTTGTGTTTCCTTTTAATGTTGTTCGGCAAAGTAGTATAAGCCCTGTAATCTAGAATACTTTTGGTAAACGCCCACGGGGATGGGAGTCGGAGATGGGGGAAACTACATGCGAAGGATCTGACAAGTTCCCAGTGGACTTTCAGCACGTGCAAATATACTCTGACTGGTCTCCAGCGGCCCAGAGGCCAACGGAGAGCAAAGATCAGCCATCTAATCGTGTGAGGCAGTTCAAACTAGTTACATGTGATATCTGTAACGTGCAGTCAGAATAGAAGGGGGGGGGGGGGTGGCGTTCTCTATGGCAGCCCAAGGTGATACCGGAACGCTCGACCAGAGCAGTAGCCACCTGCCACCGTTCCGACCACGCCTAACTACCCGAACCTAATGTCTCTCTCTCGCTCTCACGGCCTGATGGGAATCGTTCGATGAACACTATCGTCCAGAGTTCTGAAACACCGAGAGACGAACGCCTATAGTTCGCTCGACCTCTTCATTGGAGAACCTGTGTTCAATAGCATAGTTTGTGATCAATGGCTCTGTTCTTCCAAATTCATGGTAAACGTGAAAGGGCCTCCTGAGAGGTCTCGAACCTTTTGAAGATGAACTATGGTCAGAAGCAAATCAGCATCACCTCCTTTTTGCAACCACTCTGGCAACCTGCTGAGACTTTGTAAACCGTGCAAAGCCACCAATAAGTTAGCTGAACATGTAACGGGTACATCTTCTCAGCATGTGCCAATGCACCCGGCCTGACTCCTCTGACAAAGCATTCCGAGCCGGCGGCGGCAGACGTCCCCCCCTCTCCGCGCATCCAACCCAGACATACAAAAACTCGGGTCAGAAGCCCGAGACTGCAAGTCTAGCAACTGCAGTCATCACAGCCATCGCCAGAACAGCTGAGTAAGCGAGACGATGGCGGGGAGCAGCGCCAGCCGGGTGTACACCCCTCCGGTACACCCATTACGGTACCAGTCCCATTTGCGTACCGGTCCCAGTACCGTCCCTGCCGGCGCCGCCCGCCCCCCCCCCCCCCCCCCACACCCCCCCCCCGCTATGAGTCAGCACACCCAGGGCGACCCGCCCAAAGGCAGAGGGACAACTGTGTCGAGCTGTGACGCGTCAACAAAGAGACGGTTTTCAAGTAAGGGAAGAATCGTTGTTGAGAAGAAATGAGATGTACGATATACGCGAAGTAAGACGGCCAAATAAGAAGCAGTGTTTACAAAGAAAATTTGAAATTAACACGAGGAAATGTGCTATTTGCAAGTAATTATAAAATTAGAAATACGATCGACGCCGGTATTATATAGAACTGAACCTGAACGGAGCCCAAGCACTGATACAAAATTAAGCATGTCAAGAATTTCGTTAAGCTGGAAAAGGCGAACATTTAATGCTGGAAAAAGAAAGGGATGAACAAGAAAGTCATCTAAAAACGATACTACGACGTAATAATTGGAATACAATGACTGAAAGGACTACCTGATCGATTATTGAAGAATACTATTTTAGCAGCAAGATGCATTATCAAGAAACCAAAATTATCGGGTTGTATGAAGACATTAGCACCAGACACCAGACACATGGCATTAACAAAGCAAAGGCGTGGCCCTAGGTAGCAAGCAAACAAGAAAATGGAAGAAATATGCACTACTTGAAGCAATTATATTATGAACAAAATTAAGTAAGAAAGGTCATTAAGAAGTGAAGAAGTATACTTGCAAATACACTAGAAATGCAACATTTTCGACGGCAAGAATCGGCCAATCAGAAGACGGGGGTGTGCCACACCCAGAGCAAGACACCGCCGAGCCGCAGTATAAAGTCGCACAGAGAGGGGAGCGGACGCACTGGCCGCGGGAGTCGACTTCGGGACCTCAGCACGCGGCGGCAGCCGTCCGCCGTGGCAGGGGTGACAGCAGAGAGACGGCAGCAATACTCAGCCAGGCAGAGGTGACAGCGGCAGGTCACGTCAGCAGTAAGTCACGGAGCTGCTTATCCTTTCCGATCCTACCCGAAATTCTGCCCAGGTCCGGTGACTACAAAATTTAAACAATAAGGGACTAAATGGGATATTTTACGCAATTTGGGTCATCTGTCCAGACTCGCTACTTCTGACCTAGGAAGACAGGAGAAGATCATGTGTAGCCGATGCTGTATTGTGTGATGTCAGGCGACCGCAGTACTATGAAGTACGCATGCTGCACAGCGAATAGGGTTAAGTCCTAACGCCTTGTGGCGTCTGTAAATACGCGCGGTTTTAGTTAGGATGTTAAGCTAGAGATTGAACTAGTAAATTGTTTGCTTAGTTGCTGAGTTAGAATAAACGTTGTAAATTTGTATAACATTTTATTGGGGAAAGGAGACGTGATCGAATTGAGATGGTCGTTGAAGGAAGGAAATGTACACGGCAATACGGTCCCCCGACAGCATGAGGTAAGACATGAATGAAGCCAGTTTAGCCGCTGATAATTATTATGTTTCGGCTGTGGTTCGAATGTTTCGACTAATTCGCTCTCTCCTTGCTCGCAATACTTAGCCAGAAGCCAGAGTTTAATGATCAAGTACGTTTCCGCTTCAGTAAATTTAACGTTATGTATCCGAGTTTTGAACGATTTCGAATCACGGAATGGTAACTTTCGCTGAACGGTTTAAAACGCCAGGTAACCCAACTATCAGACAAAGTATTAGTGAGGTTGGGTAGAGACTCGTCATTCTAGCTTGGCAGATAAGGATAACTAATGTAAGGACCATATCACTGAGACGGCATCGATTGGTTATAAAGTATCGGTTCATTCTGTCGCTTAGAGGTGTGCTCTATGTTGAGCGGGACAACACAAATCGGAGACTGGTAAGTTACCGCCAAGGGATTGTCTGTCTAAGATTACGTATGCATAATCGGCTATGCGCTATTAGCTATTGGTCCAGCATCGCTTCCTTCCGACGATTGTTTAAGGACGGTGTATGAGAAATGCGATTCATTAGCTGTCACTGCGACCTCGTTTCTGTCGCTGATAAACTCGTGCCGCTGACCCGGAGTGTTCAACGTTAAATCCCTGTCTATATTACCTTATTTGGAATAATCGATCAAACCATAACTAGTTCAACCCGTAAAAGGTTCTAAGGGCGCAGCAACCTACAACAGACATATACTTGCGAGTCAGTGGATGATAAGTATAACAGTCAAATTAACTTTCTTAATATTGTGCGTCTCCTAACCGTCTGGTAAAAATATACCTGCTTAAGCCAACAGTTCACGATTTACATTGACATTACAGCCGACGCCTTCCCGATGTTTACGTCATTGTACAACTGTAATGGTAGATGTCTTGTATATTGACAGTCCAAGTGGGCCTTATTATTAGCCAACTATAAACAGCGTTAAATTATTTGAATCTATGCTGACGATGGTGCACTGTCGATTATATTGCAGTTTAAGAGTGATATTTCGGAGATTACTAGCTGATGCTTACTGAAATGTGTCACTTTTGATATATTCCCGCTATCGAGCTGGTTGCGATTCTTTTTGGACAACCTTTCCTGTGTAGGAAATTACCTAAGGGTCATATAATTTACGTCACCGATAGAGAACTGGTAAAGCGGTTAGTACTCAGTCATAGTTGGAGAAACGTTCGTTGATATTGATTTCGTAATAGGATAGCTAGAAGGACACTACCATTCCCCCAGCACCTAGACGAGTCTGAATGAGGATCGGCCGTTCTAAGTATCGAGTAACGTGTGGCGGCAGATAGCAGTAAATACAGGCTCCAGCAGAGAGAAGTAAGATATATTTACTATGGCTGATAATACTCACAGTCAGGGCCGGACAGAGATTAAATAAGTATTGGAGATTTTAGAAGAGGCATGACGGCTTGTGTGCCCGATCCTCGTATCGAAAATCAATCAGCGCGGCGAAACATGTAACGAAGGGCTCTTGGAAAATTATGCCCAGACCGAGTGATATCGGCTGGCCGCATATCACAGGGAGGTTGAAAGTGGTTAAGTCCAAGACTGCGGATGCCAAATGCCAGAGGATGATAGGTTGGCGCAGATAAAGGAGAGCGAGGGAGGAAGGATGAGAGGGAGGAGGAGGCTAGACGTGCCTCAGAAGTCACTCACGGTTAAACGGGGAGATCTCCTAAAGAGATCCCCGGGCACCCGCAGTCGGTATATAGGCAAGGACATCCGCAAACCCCGCCATTGGTGCCGGCCGATGTTAATTGTTAAAGGTTTGGTCCGGCGGAGCCCCGATAGGGCCGGGACAGAGGGCGCAGGTCCGGCGGAGATCCAATAGGGCCGGGACAGAGAGCGCAGGTCCGGCGGAGCCCCGATAGGGCCGGGACAGAGGGCGCAGGTCCGGCGGAGCCCCGTTAGGGCCGGGACAGAGGGCGCAGGTCCGGCGGAGCCCCGATAGGGCCGGGACAGTAGGTATAGGGACCTCTCCCGGACAGAGAGGATAAGACGGATGGTAAAGCGTGGTCGGTGTCACACAAGTCCTATGGATAAACTAGCTCCCTTTTAAAGTAGGAAACGAACTGTTTGCGTTAACAACATATATTATGGGTGTTCCACGCAGCAATGCGGTCGTTCAGCGGAGTGCTACGAGGATTTATTGATGAGAACATTTATCCTACCTGGGAGTCACTTATCCAGCTGGCATCCGGCACTACTGGGAGGGAATTTGTTGGGGGGAACAAATCATTATGGGGCGAATGAAAGCGGAGTGTCCGTAGCTGATAGAGTGGCGGTGTGGATGACGAAGGACAAATCTTAGGTTAAGGCCCAGTAGGAGTGGTTCGAACTCAGCCAGGACAGCCGGACGGATCATTACTCGAAGGCAAGCAAAAATTAGCAGCGCTGGCATACAAGTGGGCGATTAGGTTTTGGAGTTAAGCAGGTGTTTAAGGGGGAGGGAGAATGGAACGGATGACCCAACTTACGAATCGACTTACGATTTTAAAGAAAGATCTGAATCACGAAGGTTGGCAATGGTCACCAGGGCGTCACACCCGACGCTATTCCTACACACCTCCCCTTTGTATCGTCCTCACCCTCATGGGCGAGAACCTGCCTCCCGTCCTCGAGCAGTGAAGTGACATGTGGTGTAAACAGCCTATATGATGAACGAGAGTAATCAGCCTCTCAAAATTTAAAAGCATCTACCACCATCAGATGTTTTGTACGCGGAAGGGGATCCTTGCTACGCTATGTCTACATCCCTACATCTGTCCTATATCTACGTCACCCATCTACATCTCTACATCAGTTTCTACATCTCTCATCACTTCTAGCGGACCTACGAGCCGGACAGATCACTGCATGTCACTGCAGGTCACTGCATGTCACTGCAGGTCACTGCGGGTCACTGCGGGTCACTGCAGGTCACTGCAGGACACTGCGGATCACTGCAGGTCGTCCAAGGAGCTGACGGAGGACGACAGACAAGAGGGATCAGCATTGCTCAATACGGCCGGATTGTGGATGCTTTCCACTTTATCTCTCTTCTTTTCTTTCCCTACCCTCCTTTACCCCTATCTCTTCTACCTTCTTCTCCATTCCCCTCACCCTACAATGTATCCCTCCACTGCTATCCCACTCTACAACGTACCCCTCCCTCCACACACAAGAGTGGAGCGGAACCTGGTCCAGTTCCTTGTTCCCTATCTTACCCTCCCACTCTCCCTACCCCCATGACCCCCCTGTCATTCCCCAACGCTACAAACATTTGCACACGATAGAGGTTTGATGCTTTGTGCGCCTAAATGGAGAAATGTCACCTTAAATATTATGTAAGCTTCTTCGGGTGACGCTCTTGTAAAATGTATAGTGCTGGGAGTGTCACCACCGCTCAGGTAAATAGATGACAGGAATAATCTGGGATTGTATGGATGGATTGGATGCATTCAGGAAATGCCAGAGAGTGCAATGACTGTATCCATGTCCTGGTCAGGAGGCGGTAGAGGAATCCGCTTGACAAAGGTCAAACCTCAGATGAGGACCTCAAATATGCGATGCAAGTGCAATAACATACTATATCAACCGCATTTTGTAGCGTGGGGGAATGACAGGGGGGTAATTGGGGGGGGGGGGGGGTAGGGAGAGTGGGAGGGTAAGATAGAGGACAGGGAATTGCACCAGGTTACATGGGCGTCGCCGGGGGGGGGGGGACGCGTCCCCCCAGTTAAACATTCAGGGGGGACATCCCCATGAAAGCAGATGAGGACTTGAGCAGATGATTAAATAAGCTATAATTTTTTGCTGAAATTGTTCCAAAGGATATGCAACTTGATTTATTCTTAGCTCAAATTACTTGCCATTTTTAACCATCGTTGAGTCCTTTCTTTGTACTTAAAGATGTACGTACTTAATTACTTTGTAGAAAATACAATTATGATATGGCAGCTAAAAGTTCATACACAAGATTGGCTTCTGCGATGATTGAATGTCAAGTTCACCCATTCATTCACCATTCATTCCAAGGCCTTAGATAGAAGTTAGCCAAGGAAGCGAATAGCGTGACGTCATGGGTACATACATCAATATGCTGTGTTCAAACAGCAATCAGTTTTAGACTTCAGTCCCTTTGAACCGCTGGAATGTATATACATGAGCACTATAGCAGCATGCTTGGTATAATTTCAATGGCTGAAGAACTCTCTACAATCCATGCTAAGAAATTGTTTGGAAATATATCATAGAAGGGGTTGCTACTAGCTTGCTGAGCGATAGCGAAGAAGATTCGCGAAAATAAGTGTCCACTGTCCACGAACACTCGTCATTCGCTAAAATAAGTTTTCCCTCCAGGGGCGGATCCAGGGGCCCAAGGAACCATGGAATGCCATGGGGCCATGCCCCCCCCCCCCCCCCAAGGTCCTGAAACCGTGATCCCCCCAAACACGGCCGGACGTTCAGCGGTGGATGGCTGACACGGCCCGCTCTATACCCCCCCCCCCCCTCCAGCTCAACAACTTCTCGCTAATGGCCTACTACCCGCTGGCGGATCCAGGGGGAAATTATTTAGGAAAAAGGAAATTAGGGAAAAATTCCCCCTCACAGTAACATGGGGGGCATGCAATACAAGTATGCCCCCGCACGTTCCTGCATTGGCTGTAAGAAGTGATAACTCTGACCCCGTTGGGTTGCAGAATCTCCCCCCCTCCAGGATTTTCTCAATAACTTGAAAACTATCATATCTATCGACGTGCAACTTTAATTACCTGTGCTTCTTCAATTTTACGTCTTCTTGCAAAAATGCAATTAAATTGGTGTGGTGCACTTTGGGAGATAATGACGTTTCAGTGAGGTTCTGTAATTTTTCGTGTAAAAACGATAAATGTTTGACAAATCCTAGACAATGTTGATAGATATGTTGAAGCAAATTGAAAAACAAAATGTGAAAACAAGCCAATGACATCTTTTTCTTTCAAAATTACTATCTCAGATTTGCGAAATTTTGAGATATTTACCCCCAAAATAAAATAAAAACGAAATCCGCAAAATCAACATTTTCAACGATATTTACAAAAATGAATATATATTCGAGCACCAAGTACGGACGATATCCAAACAAAATTTAAAAGCAATATCTTTATTTTTAACTGACATATGGATCCCTAAGTATAAGTAACTCATGACGTCATTTTTGGATGGTTTTTGCCATTTAGTGACCAGATACAGACAAATAAATGCCACCACTGTATTTTTGAGACATGCCTTTTTTTATTTATATTAATATATTTCAAATGTTTTCTTTATGTGACCTGACCTTGTCCTGAGGGCCATTATATGGCGGCAGGTTGTGTCAGGTTCCGCTCCACTCTTGCGTGTGGATTGGAGAAGATATTCGGTCAGATAGTCCTTTCCGTCATTTTTACTTCAATATAACGACGTAGTACCGTTTCAAACGACTTTCTTAGTCCATGTATTTATGGTTTACCAAATTAAATGTTGACCTTTTTACGCTTAACGAACATCTTGACATGCTTAATTTTGTATCATTGCTTGTAGCTCCGTTCAGGTTCAGTAACTCTAAATGCTGCATTAAACTGCTGCTGCTGCATTACAAATTGTTATAGACACAGGCGTCGATCGTATTTATAATTTTATAATTACTTGCAAATAGCTCTTTCCCTTGTGCTAATTTCGATTCTTCTTTAAGCAATGCTTCTTATTTGGCCGTATTACTTCGCGTATATCGTACATGTCATGTCTTCCGTAATAATTGACTGCGATTTTCACTGCCAATTATCGAGTATTTAGCCGAAACCAGACTGCGATTTTCTGTCAATTGGCATCAATAGTGTCGGTTTTATCATCCCGCATTTCCTCTCAACAACGATTCTAGCTTTACTCGAATATCTTCTCTTTGCTACTGTGGCGACACAGCTGTCCTGCTGCTTCGGACGGGTTCCCCCTGGTTGTGCGCCGACTCATAGAGGGGAGGGGGAGGGGAGTGATGTGGCGGTCTGGCGGTAGGGCGGGTTGGTACACAGTACGCAAATGGGACTGGTACCGTCCCAATGGGGTACCGAGGGCGTACCACCAGACTCGCGCTGCTTCGCTGCCGGTATTCGCTGACACAGCCGCTATGGCGGCTGCGACGAATGCTTTGTTGGAACTCTGGCGCTTGCAGACCAGTTTTTGCGGCGTCGTTTTCATCTGGGTTGGATGCTGGGGTGAGGGAGCGACTGCCGTCGCCGGCTCGGGATGCTGTGTTGAGGAAGTCAGGCCCGGTGCATTGGAAACAGCCTAAAGGCGATATAGCCTGCTATAATTACATAACGTCTGTTTCTCCTGCTGTGCTTATTGGAACCTGTAGTACCTGGAGGCGGAATATGAGCAGCTGTGCACGCCAAAAATCTGACATCAAGAGAATCCACTGTGAGCTGAAAGCTTGCGTGTGACTGAAAGCTGAAAGCCTGCTGAGAAGCGCATGGAGTTGGCTGGGGTCGAACGGAGAGCTATATGGGTCTAGCTGAGACCCGGTGGGGACCCGGCGGGGATCTGGCGAGAGAGGAGAGAGAGAGAGAGAGAGAGAGAGAGAGAGAGAGAGAGAGAGAGAGAGAGAGAGAGAGAGAGAGAGAGAGAGAGAGAGAGAGAGAGAGAGAGAGAGAGAGAGAGAGAGGGAGAGAGAGAGAGAGAGAGAGA
>JAXIVJ010020262.1:0-12774 GCA_036785665.1 Chirona hameri
ACCCAGGACCAAACCTGGAGGATGCTACTGTCAACTTGTCTCCATGACGACAACTCGCCATCAACGTTTACACGTTGTCGTCTTCCCCTTAAGAAGTCAGTGATCCATGCCAACAGCTTGCCCCCTATTCCATAGGCTTGGAGCTTGTTCAAGAGACGTATGTGAGGTATCGAATCAAATTCTTTTTAAAATCTAGGTACACAATGGCAATCGGGAGGCCAAGTTCTAGCAGGTGTGTCCATTCTTCCATATAGGAGAGCAACTGCGCATCACAAGACCGCTTTGGGAGAAAGCCGATTTGGGCTTTGGTGAGGAGGTTGTGCAGGAGAAGGTGACCAAGCAAAGCATCTCGAATGAAGGATTCCATTATCTTCCCAGGGATGGATGTCAGACTAATTGGTCGATAGTTGCCAGGTTCTCTACGACTTCCCTTCTTGAATATAGGAGTGACATTCGCATCCTTCCATTGCATCGGTAAACTCCCACTGTCTAGTGATTTCTTGAAAATCTGGGTAAGAGGTCAACTGATTGTACTTGCCAATTCCTTTAGCACACGGGGATGGATCTGATCCGGGCCTGGTGACTTGCATGGGTTTAGCTCCCTTAGTTTCTTCGCTACTGCCTCAGAGGTTATCTCCACATCCTCGAGTGCGGGCCCATCATAAGCCGGATCAATTTACGGAATGTCTAGCAAATTTTCCTTTGTAAATACACTTTCAAAAAACTCGTTGAGGACTTCAGCCTTTTCGCGACTGCTTTCAGCCATTGATCCGTCATTACGCTTCAGGGTCTCCACTGTTACTCGGGTCTTGGTCTTGGTCTTGACATAAGACCAGAAGGACTTTGGGTTTTCTTCGTTTTTCAAGACTAAATTCTTTTCAAACTCCTTCTTCAGCTTCCTTGTAAGTCTTCTCAGTGAGTTCCTGGTTCTTGCATAGAGTGCGTAGTGCTGGGGTTGACCTGTTAACAAATAATGCTTCCATTGCTTCTCCTTTCTTCTTCTCATGCGCAGGGAAGGCTTGGTCATATACATGTTTCTCTTCGAACTGGGTGTCCTTCGATCTGGAACATGCTGCTTCAGCACGTCCTGCAGCCGGTTGCTGAAGTACTGCCAGGCCTCCTCCACATCAACATTTTCTAGGCTATCCCTCCAGTTTACACTTTCTAGGGTGAGGCCAATATCTTGAAAATTTGCACGGTTGTAGTCTGGCTTTGGGGTCACTTCTGGCCGCTCCTCGCTATAACATTTGATGATGAAATGGATACATATGTAATCACTAAGCCCTATTCCAGGTAAGTAATCAAGATTTGTAACCATACCTTCTTCATTGGTGAAGATTAGGTCCAAAGTCTCTGAGCGTTCACCTAGCCGGTACCTTGTAGGCTGCATGACATGTTGAAACATAAAGTAGTCATGAGTAAGCTGTAGGAACTGATCAGATGCATGCCCTTCCTGATGTAAGGTAGTTTCATGTTCCCAGTTAATTCCCTTTACATTGAAGTCACCACATGTAATAACATGTGAAGCACTTGATGCCACTGCTCCATTGAACACATCTCGAAGCCCTTCAATACATTCTTCTAGCCCTCTTGATGGGCTTCTATAGATGCCACCAATCAAGATCCAGTTCCCATGGAGCAGATGAATCTTCACCCATAAATGTTCTTCCCATGAGCTCAGTAACATAAATTCCTGGGCTTTTAGACTCTCTTTGGTAAATACAATAATCCCTCTCTTGCCAGACCGACCTAGGTTTGATGCATCTGGGTTAAAGTTAACAGTCTCATGGTAACCATGCAGTTTTAGCCTAGCCCTTGTGATGAGGTGCTCTTGGGCCTTTGGTATGACTTCAGTAATCACTATTATGTCTGGCTCTCTACTTACAATGACCATCTTCAAATCCTCCATTTTGTTTAGTAGCTTATCTGCATTTGTGTAAAGAGCTTTCAATGATTTACCCGCACCGACACTTGCACCAGGTACAATGTTACAACCTGGTCTCACAACTGCACTGGTGTCCCTGCCTACCATGTCCAGGCCTAGTCAGTGCTCCTTCTCGTCAGCTGGCGTTGCTGGAACAGCTGATTGTGGCACAACGTTTTCAGCAGAACCTCCTTGTTGTAGTGCCTGTACCACTGGTGAGGGAGCTGGTGCTTTAGGGACAGTAGGCATCCTAGGTACAGCAGCTGGTAGTTCTTGTGCTGGTAGTTCTTGCCTATTTCCTCCCTCCTTAGGGACTATGCGTCCCCCGTCTGATCTCCACTTCATCTCCCTCTGCTCTTCTCTTTTTCACCTCATCTCTCATTGCCTTGTGCAGACGCTGTTCCTCTGGTGGGCGGTCAGGAGATATGTTGGAGTACTCCTCTGAGTTTCTAAGTTCCCTCGCCATTCTCACCACATCCCACTTTGTACCTTCATCTTGCAGACGAACTACAAGAATGCGCGGTCTTCCATTTGCACTTCTACCCACACGGAAAGCTTGTTCAGCCTTGGTGACAATGCTGAATACATCCAGACACAATTTTTTCACCTTCTGTCCATCTCTCCTTGCTCTCTCCTGGTGTGGGATGGCGCTTTGCTCCTCTGGGAGATTGTGCACTACTATGTTTGCCTTCCTCCGGTCCCTTTCAAAGCAGTCCCCAACTGCTCCAGATATCTCCTTCAGCGGCAATGGTGCAGGGCCTGGTTGCAGTCTTGGGATGTCACGTAACTTTCCTTCAACCTTCTTGACTACCTCAGCGTACAAAGCCTTATTCATTTAATTTCCTTTGATGGTTGTCAAGAGGGTACCACTTTCCTCCTTCAAACTTGCCTTGATGCCCTTCTCCACTTTGCCAACCATTTCTGAGTGCTGAGCTGCCTTCTCTGCGACAACCTCCTCAAGTCTTCTAGCACACCTATTGACCAATTCCTTGCTCGGCATGCTTTCCGCTGTAGCATTGTGGGGCACACATAGCCTTGTGGGCTCCTTCATGATGGTTTTAACATTTTCTTCGCTCTTGGATATGTCCTGGCCATGCGAGACTGATACCTCAATCAGTTTACGTTCGACTTGACCCAGGTGAAGTATTAAAACAGAGTTGAGTCACAACACTTACTACAGCAAAAACTCGATCCTTTTCTGTCACTAAGTGCCCTACAATGGGTATACGAACGGACAAAAATACCATCGGAAACTTGCGCACTACTGCACCTCGTTATTTACTACTATTCCTGAAAAAGGTCCAATGTAGCAGCTCCGACGCGATGTCGCAGCTGCGCGATTTAAGTTGGTGCTTTCAAATAGTGATGGGCTACATTTCCACCGGTGTCTGGCCAGGCCAGAGCAGTCTACCGATACCAGTTGCGGTAGTGTTTGATGAATGTCAGTAGCAAATCATATTAGGTGTGCAGATATGTGAACTTGTGCCCTGAATTAGCCGATAACGATGTTAAACGACGACTTTTAACCCGCGCGGCGCTGGGGGGGGTAAATTTTACCCCCCTCCCGGATTTTCTCCATAACTTGACAACTATGACAGTTATCAAAGTGAAACTTACGGTAGCTTATGGGGCATCAATTCTACGTCTTCCGCCATTTTTTTTTTTAATTCGTGAAAATTTGTGGCAGATAATGACGTTTTAGTGATTTCATGCCATGTCATTTTTGGTGAAAAAACGTTAAATGTTTGAAAAATCGTAGAAAACAGTGTGTTACTGCAAATTGCAAATAAAAGGCGTCAAAAGAAGGGAAATAACATTGTCTTTGACATGGCTATCTCAGATTTTCAAAATTTTGGGTTTTTGACCCCCAAAAATGCAAAAAACTGATTTTTGGGGAAGAATTTCCACAACAGTTTTTTGTTTGAAGATTTTCAAAAAAACGGAAGCTATATTAGAGGACCGAGTATGAATGATGTTCAAACCAAATTTCAAAGCAATTTATTTATTTTTGACTGACTTATGGCTCTCTAAGAACAAGTAACTCATGACGTCATTTTTTTAAATTGCGTTTTTTGGCTTTTACTGACCAGATACAGACAAATAAATGCCACCACTGTATTTCGAAGACAAAACTAGTCTAGAAACATGCAATGTTTATTTAGATTAATCAATTTCAAATTTTGACCTTATTGTGACCTGACCTTGACCTGAGGACGATTATATGGTGTCAGGCTGTGAAAATGGTTGCTTCTATAGAATTATACGTGTAAAATAACCCATACAACATGTGTCGCATGGCTTTCGTAGACCTGTGACCTTGTGTGACCTGACCTTGACCTTGACCTTTGCTTACAATTTCACTTTTACTTATGCGGGAAATGAATTATACACTCTGGAGCACTTTGTGAGATAATAGTTGCAATATAAGGCTTTGGATGGAAAGTATAGCCCCAAAAACTCAAATACTTACATTTTACATTTGACCTGACCGTGACCTGACATGTTACCTTATTTTAAGAATTTCGGGTATGCATTCGATTCTTCTCGTTGAGAGCTTGCGATCGCCGCATTGCGTGTCTCGCTGCGGTTATTGGTTCGGAAGATACGAGGGGGGGTAAAATTTACCCCCAGCGCCGCGCGTTCGGCTGGAGACCCCAGCGCCGCGCGGGTTAAGTCTATATTCTATGTTTAGTCTATGCTGTTAGTGAAAAAGTATCGAGCTGACACCATTACTGTAATACATTTCATTGGTCGTAAAATACTGCATGAATTTACGAGTGTAGAGTCGACTGTTTTGCTACACTTGGCCGACATTGATGAGCATGTTTTGCTACCAGCGCTGGCTGGCGAGTTGGTAAATTTTTCGACCTCTGCTTGCAGCGCGGCTGCCTGAGACGGTGTCGTCGTTTTTCCGTCACCGAATAGACTGGACGGGGATGCCGGTCTCGGCAGACACGACTTCCAGGAAGGCGCCATTCCGCACCCGCTTCACCGCAGCCAGCGGTCACGTGTGTACGCGGCGCGTTTGCCGCGCTTGATCAAAGGCGGATCCAGGGGGAGGGGGGGGGGGGGGGGGGGGGGGGGGGGGGGGGGGGGGGGGGGGGGGGGGGGGGGAGGGCAACGGGGCCATGCCCCCCAGACTGTTCAAGGGGGCCAAACCATGTTTTGCCCCCCCCCAGACGTGAAGTTCCCCCTCCCGGTCTTCTCGCTGACGGCTGACGGCCTGCTCCCCCTTGGAAATACGCGACTGGATTTGCCCCCCCCCCCCCCCAAAAAAAAATCACGGCTTGATCCGCCCTTGCCCTTGACGTAGGTACGCATGAGATATCTGTGTACAGAGTAAGTGCGATTTGTATAATAATTTTTACAAAACCTGGGCGACTTGGCCGCCCGGCCAATTCACCCCGACCGCACCGGCCAAGTCACCCCGGAACGGTTTTTGAATAAAAACAGTCTGCACACTCGCCAAAGTTATCGCTAAAACTAGCAAATCGGTTACACAGTTGCTTGAATTGCTACCTACATCGCACCATATTGTCGGAATTTGGATGCTGCCCAAACAGACAGACACCATACAAAGTTTCGTACGAAAGCAAAAGTTACGTTTTGGGGTGAAAATTCCCGTTCCATCAATTTTGAAGAAAACTATAGGAGCAGGCATGTTATTGTTTTTGCTCCGGTTACTCCCAACGCCGAGAGATATTGACAGGTTACAATTGCATTCCTTCAGCGTTGCCAGAGAGCGTAAACATGTGGGCGTCCAAGTCGCCCCGGCGGCCAAGTGACCCCGTTCTCCCGTACCTATCGGTATAGGACGAAAACCATGTCTTTATATTTCGACACAAGTTGGTAAAGAGATTTAGGATATCGGGGATCTCTGACAAAATTGTTGCCAATGTGATGTTTCATGGATCTCCGGACAATGTATCCTGATATAATCAAAGAATCGGATACCGGAATGGGGAATCTGTTTTGGGTTCTGCACACGGGTCTGATGGTATGCAATGCTGAAATTGCTATGTAACACTAAAAGCTGCGAAGTTACGCTACAAAAGCATCACAGTCCAAAACTATTTTCTTATTATTTCTAAATTATTTTCAGAAGACAGTGGAAACCCTATTCCTCGCGGTTTCCACAGGCCCACAATGACACTTATCTCATATTGCTCGCATCGTGCCATCGTCAGACCGTGCCATCATCGTCCCATCGTCGTGCCATCGTCGCGCCATCGTCAGACCTGCTTCGCAATTCAGACAGCATTTGCAGTTTCAGCTGGTATAGTGCGGACAGGGCCGATTCAGCTCAGTTTCAACGATCATACTTCTTCATCTATCTACTCATGCATATCACTTCCACTCAATTCACCAGCGAGATGTGTATATGCTTTTAGTTTCATACAATGGCTAAATCGACAAAGAAATCAACCGAGGTGTCTTTGGTTTTCAGGTTTTTATGTTTGTCGATGCTACTTTTTCAGACGAGAAGCAAAACCAGCACGGAACGACAGTATCATTACTATTTAGGGACGCCCTTTGCTGGTAAACAAATAATGGAAGAATGTTTAGAGTCTTGGGAACTCAGAGGAATCCAGCCCGACCCAAAGGTCACGGATGGCCAAGCTCACCACAACACTCTCCGCTCCAGTCGAAGGTGATAAGTAACACAGCTAGCACCACCATGTGTGCGGGCTGCTTATCGAAAAATAAAGGCATTGCTGTGTTTGTTGTGGCCGTTATAGCCATATACGAAAATTGAGTGTAACAAATTAATCGGAACGCTGGTAGCAGAAGAGCCCAAGAGGATGTAGGTATAAGGGCATCTGGTTCCCAGTGGTGTTGATAGATTACAGAGACCAAGAGGATGTAGGTATAAGGGCATCTGGTTCCCAGTGGTGTTGATAGATTACAGAGACCAAGAGGATGTAGGTATAAGGGCATCTGGTTCCCAGTGGTGTTGATAGATTACAGAGACCAAGAGGATGTAGGTATAAGGGCATCTGGTTCCCAGTGGTGTTGATAGATTACAGAGACCAAGAGGATGTAGGTATAAGGGCATCTGGTTCCCACTATACCAGCTGGTAGCAGAGACCAAGAGGATGTAGGTATAAGGGCATCTGGTTCCCAGTGGTGTTGATAGATTACAGAGACCAAGAGGATGTAGGTATAAGGGCATCTGGTTCCCACTATACCAGCTGGTAGCAGAGACCAAGAGGATGTAGGTATAAGGACATCTGGTTCCCAGTGGTGTTGATAGATTACAGAGACCAAGAGGATGTAGGTATAAGGGCATCTGGTTCCCACTATACCAGCTGGTAGCAGAGACCAAGAGGATGTAGGTATAAGGACATCTGGTTCCCAGTGGTGTTGATAGATTACAGAGACCAAGAGGATGTAGGTATAAGGGCATCTGGTTCGCACTATACCAGCTGGTAGCAGAGACCAAGAGGATGTAGGTATAAGGGCATCTGGTTCCCAGTGGTGTTGATAGATTACAGAGACCAAGAGGATGTAGATATAAGGGCATCTGGTTCCCAGTGGTGTTGATAGATTACAGAGACCAAGAGGATGTAGGTATAAGGGCATCTGGTTCCCAGTGGTGTTGATAGATTACAGAGACCAAGAGGATGTAGGTATAAGGGCATCTGGTTCCCAGTGGTGTTGATAGATTACAGAGACCAAGAGGATGTAGGTATAAGGGCATCTGGTTCCCAGTGGTGTTGATAGATTACAGAGACCAAGAGGATGTAGGTATAAGGGCATCTGGTTCCCAGTGGTGTTGATAGATTACAGAGACCAAGAGGATGTAGGTATAAGGGCATCTGGTTCCCAGTGGTGTTGATAGATTACAGAGACCAAGAGGATGTAGGTATAAGGGCATCTGGTTCGCACTATACCAGCTGGTAGCAGAGACCAAGAGGATGTAGGTATAAGGGCATCTGGTTCGCACTATACCAGCTGGTAGCAGAGACCAAGAGGATGTAGGTATAAGGGCATCTGGTTCGCACTATACCAGCTGGTAGCAGAGACCAAGAGGATGTAGGTATAAGGGCATCTGGTTCCCAGTGGTGTTGATAGATTACAGAGACCAAGAGGATGTAGGTATAAGGGCATCTGGTTCCCAGTGGTGTTGATAGATTACAGAGACCAAGAGGATGTAGGTATAAGGGCATCTGGTTCCCAGTGGTGTTGATAGATTACAGAGACCAAGAGGATGTAGGAATAAGGGCATCTGGTTCGCACTATACCAGCTGGTAGCAGAGACCAAGAGGATGTAGGTATAAGGGCATCTGGTTCGCACTATACCAGCTGGTAGCAGAGACCAAGAGGATGTAGGTATAAGGGCATCTGGTTCGCACTATACCAGCTGGTAGCAGAGACCAAGAGGATGTAGGTATAAGGGCATCTGGTTCCCAGTGGTGTTGATAGATTACAGAGACCAAGAGGATGTAGGTATAAGGGCATCTGGTTCCCAGTGGTGTTGATAGATTACAGAGACCAAGAGGATGTAGGTATAAGGGCATCTGGTTCGCACTATACCAGCTGGTAGCAGAGACCAAGAGGATGTAGGTATAAGGGCATCTGGTTCGCACTATACCAGCTGGTAGCAGAGACCAAGAGGATGCAGGTATAAGGGCATCTGGTTCGCACTATACCAGCTGGTAGCAGAGACCAAGAGGATGTAGGTATAAGGGCATCTGGTTCGCACTATACCAGCTGGTAGCAGAGACCAAGAGGATGTAGGTATAAGGGCATCTGGTTCGCACTATACCAGCTGGTAGCAGAGACCAAGAGGATGTAGGTATAAGGGCATCTGGTTCGCACTATACCAGCTGGTAGCAGAGACCAAGAGGATGTAGGTATAAGGGCATCTGGTTCGCACTATACCAGCTGGTAGCAGAGACCAAGAGGATGTAGGTATAAGGGCATCTGGTTCGCACTATACCAGCTGGTAGCAGAGACCAAGAGGATGTAGGTATAAGGGCATCTGGTTCGCACTATACCAGCTGGTAGCAGAGACCAAGAGGATGTAGGTATAAGGGCATCTGGTTCGCACTATACCAGCTGGTAGCAGAGACCAAGAGGATGTAGGTATAAGGGCATCTGGTTCGCACTATACCAGCTGGTAGCAGAGACCAAGAGGATGTAGGTATAAGGGCATCTGGTTCCCAGTGGTGTTGATAGATTACAGAGACCAAGAGGATGTAGGTATAAGGGCATCTGGTTCCCAGTGGTGTTGATAGATTAAAGTACGATCGTACTTACTCTTTAGTTGACAAAATATGTAAAGAGTAAATGATTCCAGTAAAAAATACTTACCTTGATCGCCAACTATACTTATTACTTACTATATTTATCACTACTTATTATTATTTATTATTATTAGGCCTACTTATTATTATCAGAAACAGATTAGCGTATACTGGTTCGTAATTTTCACATATGTAAAATATAATATTTTCTTAGGAAGCAGCATTGCTTACAATTACAAAGAATAGTAATTCCACAAACAGAGGCGGATCCGGGGGGGGGGGGGGGGGGCAAAATAAGCAATTCCCCCCTCCCCAAACGAAAAGTCGGGGGGCAAAAGTATGTTTTTGCCCCCTCCCTCCCCCAAGTTCCGCCGGGTGGCGCGCTAGACGGGCGACCCCCGGCCGCTCCGCACTGTTTTCGGTTTTACTCGGGGAATTAGACACCCGGCTTCGTGAAATTTAGTGTCTACGTGTTCGTTATCTTCGAGTTCATCTGCGTGCTACACCGCAAAGACTGTGAGTTGCGTCTTCGACTTATTATCTACCTTAGAAGATTTGCGATTTTGAAACCTGTGTGAAAAACCAAGCCAGAAGACAGAAACCTGGGAAGTGTCTGTGTCAGCAAAAGTGTGTGAACGCTTCAAGTTTTCAGTCAAATAGGTGTCTTTTTGCTCTATGGTGCGGCAGTGATATTACGTGCTTGAATATTGCATTTCTTCAAGAGTCCTGCGTCTATTTTCTAGAACTACTTCTTTTCCAACGTATACTAACGCGGCAGTGCAGATGAACACCACTAGCCTGGCCGTCGCCATGGCAACCCCCCCTGACCAGGGGATACCCGCCGCAGTGCCGCCCGGCTAAAGTCAACAAATGCCAGGCGGTCAAACGGTCACCGGGGCACGTTCCCGGCGGCCGGCGCGGTGGGGAGCCCGGGGCGGGTGGCGGGCCCGCCGAGCGAGGGAGAGAGGGAGCAGCGACCAGCCGACTGCTCCCGGCACTGGGGACCCCGATGGGCCCTGTCGTGTAGTGTGCCAACAACCATCCGTCACCACGACAGGGTCAGTGACGCAAGACAGAGACGACCCGCTGACGCCTGCTACTCCGTCAGACCAAGCGGCGGCAGCGGCGGCGGCCGCCGGCCCATCCGACGCGGCTACCAGCGAGCGGCCGGGGCCGGCGCTCGCTGCAACCAACCGACACACCGGCCAGACCCAGCAAGCAGCGAGTCGGCCCACATCTCACACCGAGACCACGAGGCCTGCTCACACTCTCGCGATCGGCCATGCGAATGTCCGGTCGCTGATCCCGAAAATGGACTGCGTTAGTCTGACAGTGCTTGATCACGACCTTGACGTGATGTGTATCACAGAGACGTGGCTGACAGATCGTGTCACGGACAGGATATTAGTGTTTCCCGGTTACAGGCTGGTGCGCAGGGACCGGCCGACCCGGCGGTGCCAGAATCGTGCTGTGACAGTGAGCCGTGGTGGTGGTGTCGCGATATTGTACCGGGAACGCCTGAACTGCGCCGTCCTACCCATCTCCAGCGCCAGTGAAGCCTGCGAGTCGCTGTGGGTGTCGGTGAGCGGCGGTGGGCGGCGCTCGGCCACCGTGGGCGTTGTCTACCGTCCCCCGTCTCAGCCGATATTAGGAGGCCTCGACGAGATACACGACCAACTTCGCGCAGCTGTCGCCACTGGTAGACCCGTTTTTTGTCTTGGTGATTTTAACATCGACCTTCTGCGTCCTCAAACTCCCACTGTGCGCCGCTATATTTCAATTTTAAATTATTTGAACCTTTGTCAACTTGTTGTCACTCCCACCCACCTGGAACCGACCGCCACACTCTTTGACCATATAATCACCAGTATGCCGGATCTGGAGAGCGCCGTCTCGGTGCCACCGGTACCGATTGCAGACCACCTCACCACCATTCTTCGCGCGCCCTTCAGGCGTCAGCACTCGCGTCCTACGCCTTTCCGAGCTCGCCCCTGGCGCAAAGTAAATTGGGACGCGCTCAGTTTACATCTGCTGCTGTCAGACTGGGACCCGTTATACCGGGCCGCTGACATCGAGGGGAAGTTGGAGGCGTTCATGCGTGTATGGTCGTCTGCCATCGATGTGCACTGTCCCCTGAAAACTGTGACCCCACGTCGCCCACGCTGCCCGTGGTTGGAGGGTAACCACGAGCTGCGCAGTGTAATGCGTGAGCGCGACCGGGCCTACCGGGAATGGCACAGGTACGGTACGGAGACCGCCCTTATTGAGTATCGGCGGCTCCGAAACTGGGTTAAGAGTTGCTGTGCCCAGGCGAAACGCGACTTTCTGTGCGCGACCATGCTGTCTGATCGTGCGAGTTTCTGGCGCGGGATCCGTGAGTTCGCCCTTCGACCCACGAGAGGAGGCGGCGGCGCCGAGGATATGCCGATGGACCGAGCTGACGACTTCAATCGCCATTTCGCCTCAGTCGGGCCTAAGATAGCTGCCGAGCTGGCAGCCGGCTGCCACAGCGTGCCACCTCTCTCTCCGAGACCACCGTGCGTCACCACAGCCCAGCTAGTCTTAGAACCGGTGACCTTACCCATGCTTTCTAGTGCCTTGAAAGAACTGTCCTCTTCTAGGGCTGTTGGACTCGATGGTGTGCCGCTACTTGCATTGAAAAACTGTTTCGCTGTCTTAGGGCCTCACTTGCTTCATCTCGTCAACACTTCTGTCATCACTTGCGTCTTCCCAAGTGACTGGAAAATCGCCTCAGTTCTCCCTCTTCATAAATCTGGGCCTCGCGATGCTCCTGGCAATTTTAGGCCGATATCGATTTTATCAGTGTTGTCAAAATTATGCGAGAAGGTTGTATGTACGCAGTTGTCGGCGCATCTCGTTTCCCACAGCCTGTTGGCGCCTTCACAATACGCGTACAGGCCGTGCCACTCGACGGAGGATGCCGTGGTCGACGCTGTGGAATGGATGACGCGCCTGATCGACGCGGGACATGTCGTCGCCGTCACCTCCGTCGACCTTAGTAGAGCCTTTGACAGCGTTGACCACGGTGTCCTTCTGACCAAGCTACAGTGGTACGGCATCGATCCCCGATGGTTCCGGAGTTACCTCGATGGTCGGCTGCAGGTGGTGAGAGGCGGATCACTATCCCTTCCTTTATCCCACGGCGTCCCTCAGGGGTCCCTCGTGGGCCCACTCCTCTTCAGCATCTTCACGAACGACCTTGCATCGTACCTTCCTCACGGGCGTCTGGTGTCCTACGCAGACGACACCCAGCTCCTCGACTCTGCCCTCCCAGCACACCTATCCCTACTAAAATCCCGCCAGGAGGATACCATCATTGCGGTCCAATCCTACTTCACTGCCAACTCCTTAAAGATGAACCCCACCAAGACCACGCTCCTCCTTGTCGGTACTCCTCAAGCCCTTAAAAAGACTCTATCCTTTCAGCTCAACATCTCAAACCACACACTCAATCCCTTGCCGTCCGTGAAGATGCTGGGGGTCACCATGGACCGTAACTTGTCCTGGGAGGAGCACATTTCCAATTTAGTCAAAAAGTGCAACTCCATCCTGTTCTGTCTGTATAAAATTCGTCACCAC
>JAXIVJ010020263.1:0-12750 GCA_036785665.1 Chirona hameri
CGCGGGAGACCTGACGAGATACTCACGCGGGAAGACTGACGGAGATACCTGCACCGCGGGACTGACGACTGACCGCGGGACACTGCACCGCGGGAGACCTGACGGGACGAGATACTGCACCCCGGGAGACTGACGGGATACTGCACCGCGGAAGACTGACGGGATGGGAAACTGCACCGCGGAAGACTGACGGGACACTGCCACGCGGGAGACTGACGGGATGGATACCTGCACCGCGGAGACTGACGGACACTGCACCCGCGGGAGACTGACGGGATGGGATACTGCACCGCGGGAGACTGACGGGACACTGCACCGCGGGGAGGACTGGCGGGACACTGCATCGCGGGAGACTGCACCACAGTAGATTGACGGGATACTGCACACGGGAGACTGACGGGATACTGCACCGTAGGAGACTGACTGGATACTGCACCGCGGAGACTGACAGGATACTTCACCACGGGAGAACTGGCGGAATACTGCACCGTGGGAGACTTGACGAGATATGCACCCTGGGAGACCTGACGGATACTTCACCGCTGGAGACTGACGCGATAATGCACCGCGGGAGACTGACGAGATACTGCACCCCGGGAGACTGACGGGATACTTCACCGCGGGAGACTGACGAGATACTGCCACCGCGGGAGACGCGACGTAAATTATGTCCATACTGTGGACTACATTTTGTGCTTGGGGATATACAATAGAATTATAAAAAAAAAAATATATAAGTATCAATTTTGAAGATTGGCACATTTAGTGTATCGAATTGTACTTGTATTCTTTAAAAATTCCGAATATATTGAATATGCTTAAGAAAAATGGAAATGCGTCAGTAGCCTAAACAATTTAATCAAACATGGTTCCGGATTGTCATGAGGCGAGTGACAGGTTGACAATGGACATTTACTGCGATACGTTATTTCTTTATAGACAAAAAATGATCCATGGATCATTTTTGTCATATCCGGATCTCAATCATTTCTCTGCATGGACTTGACTGCTTGCAGGGTAGTGAGCGTTGGTCTTGTATCTTGGTATGAGTTTAGTAACTATAATAATTGTATTCGTTATTTTCGGGAGACGGCTCGGTGCGGCTGGCGTGACCGAGTCTGTTAGAATGCAGCTCTCCGGCCAATCAATCTCCAGCATGACACGTTACAACAAATAATCCGGCGTGCACCGCTGCCGGAGACCGCCCTTTATCCGGCCGTGTCAATACTCTGGTGATTCATTACAGGAGGGCAGCGCGCTCAGCCAGAGCTGTACCTGCCTGCCGTGGCAGAGCGGCTCAGCCAGAGCTGTAACACTACCTGCCGTGGCAGAGCCGAGATATAGCAGGAGGCAGAGCGGCTCAGCCAGAGCTGTACTGCCTGCCGAGGCAGAGCGGCTCAGCCAGAGCTGTACCTACCTGCCGAGGCAGAGCGGCTCAGCCAGAGCTGTACCCTACCTGCCGAGGCAGAGCCGAGATATAGCCTGTACAGGTGTACCGTGCAGCCGCGGCTCAGCAGAGCTGTACCTACCTGCCGAGGCAGAGCCGGAGATATAGCCCTGTATCAGGTGTGTACCGTGCAGCGCGGCTCAGCCAGAGCTGTACCTACCTGCCGAGGCATAGCCGAGATATAGCCTGTATCAGGGTTTGTACCGTGCAGCGGCGGCTCAGCCAGAGCTGTACCTACCTGCCGAGCAGAGCGGCTCAGCCAGAGCTGTACCTACCTGCCGGAGCAGAGCCGAGATATAGCCTGTATCAGGTTGTACCGTGCAGCACGGCTCAGCCAGAGCTGTACCTGCCTGCCGAGGCAGCGCGGCTCAGCCAGAGCTGTACCTACCTGCCGTGGCAAGAGCGGCTCAGCCAGAGCTGTACTTACCTGCCGAGGGCAGAGCGGGCTCAGCCAGAGCTGTACCTACCTGCCGAGGCAGAGCGAGATATAGCAGGAGGCAGAGCGGCTCAGACAGAGCTGTACCTGCCTGCCGTGGCAGAGCCGAGATATAGCCTGTATCAGGTGTACCGTGCAGCGCGGCTCGCCAGAGCTGTACCTACCTTGCCGAGGCAGAGCCGAGATATAGCCTGTATCAGGTGTACCGTGCAGCGCGGCTCAGCCAGAAGCTGTACCTACCTGCCGAGGCAGAGCCGAGATATAGCCTGTATCAGGTGTACCGTGCAGCGCGGCTCAGCCAGAGCTGTACCTACCTGCCGTGGCAGAGCCTAGATATGCAGGAGGCAGAGCGGCTCAGCCAGAGCCTGTACCTACCAGGTGGCAGAGCGGCTCAGCCAGAGCTGTACACTCACCTGCGAGCAGAGCCTAGATATAGCAGGAGGCAGAGCGGCTCAGCAGAGCTGTACCTACCAGGTGGCAGAGCGCTCAGCCAGAGCTGTACCTACCTGCCGTGGCGAAGCGGCTCGCCAGAGCTGTACCTACCTGCCCGAGGCAGAGCGGCTCAGACAGAGCTGTACCTACCTGCCGATGGCAGAGCCGAGATATAGCCTGTATCAGGTGTACCCGTGCAGCGCGGCTCAGCCAGAGCTGTACCTACCTGCCGTGGCAGAGCCGAGATATAGCCTGTATCAGGTGTACTGTGGCAGCGCGGCCCATTGGCAGTCGTCCCTATAATGGCTGCGTAAAGCGGAATTCAACATTTAGAGCATCAGAACAACGAACCAGTTGGATTCAGGGACAGCACAAGGGAAAGATTTACAACAACAAAAACTCTGAAGCTTCATTGTCGCATCAGGAAGTTATCAGGTTTGAGGGTTTATCATATTCTTGTTACGATCCAGCCTCTGTAGTTGGACCCCATATGGCTTGCGCCCCTGCTCCCGCTTTGTGCCGGAGACCTAGTGACGGCAGCGCCTCCGTCCTCCGCCGAGCCGCCCTCCGTCACAACTCGACTGCCGTCGCGCCGGCGCCCGGCCGCCCGCCCCCGCCGCCCGGAGCGTGCATGGCGGCGGCGGCGCGCACACCGGCCCGTCGCTGCCGACGCCGCACGGCAGCTCATTTCTCATTGCCGCCGGCTAGTTGTTTGCAGTGCGCCGCTCTGCCGCCGCCCTGTTTACCCTGTCAATCGCCGCCGCTGGCTCATTTGCACAATTCAGCCATTTTGCCGACTAATCGACGCTCGGAGCTAGCGCCACCCATCGCCCGGGGACGACACCTCAGCGCGCCAACCGACGTGACGTTACCATGGCGACCGCTTGGCGCGCTTCCGCCCGGCGGCGGTGCGGCGGCGCGGTGGGCGGGGGCGGGGGCGGTCGCCGCGTCGTCGGAGTCGTCGCCGTCGATACGGTGCCAGTCTGAGGCCGGGCGGGCGGCGGCGTGCGCTCCCGCCGGCGCGACGCACCGCCGCCACCCCCGCGCCGCCGCCGACACACGCCCATGCTCCGCTTTCCCGATAAGAGTGATGTATGTGCTGGCTAAGTATAATCATCTGGTGTTCAATACAACCGGTTCAGACGAGGTGCACGGCGATCAATTACATGTAACGGCGCCGAAATGAAAACACGACCTGCCAGATGGTAGTACACCGCGTCCAGCCGCCAACTCGGGCGTCCGCAGCGATTAAAAACACCACACCAGCTGAGAGGCACCGCAGTCTTGGAGCCCTTACCTTACCGTTTTCCGCCGACTGCTAATTTGGCGTAATTTGGCGTAATTGCAGATTGTAGTACGAGACCTACGTGCCTGGACGTGACTTTACACCCCGGACGCGCCGCCCGGGTCAGGACCGGTCTGCATTCTGGCGGTAAGGATGATCCGGGAACTGGAGGGGATGGAAGAGACAAACTGGTACTCCTCCTTCTCGAAATGAAGCGAAGGTAAACCCCGAAGCTGTGACGTTCCAATAATACAAAACAAATAATGGCGCCAGTGGATGTGCGACTTTTAAAAATATGCATACCTATAAACAATAGGTACCTTTATTTAATCCTGGCCGATGATTAAATGGATTCAATGGTAATATAAACTGACAATTAAACGCAATGGTGCCGTCACTTTCCGAAAGTTGGTGGACGTACGCATTCTGAAGTCGTTTCTTTTCATGCAATGCCGATAGGCGTGATCAGCGGTGTCGATTTCGCAAAACGGTTGGGGGAGGGGGGGGGGGGGGGGGCGAACACACTGGCGGATCCAGCCTCTCTCCGTGGGGGTGGGGGGGATATTTTTGTGGCTAAAAGGTACCCCCATTTTTTCCTCTGCGGATTTGGGTCGGTCACCTTATTTTGATATTCGAGCTTAAGAAATTTACTTTTCAAATTCACAAAAATGATTTTGTGGATTTTTTTTCGAAAAAAATAAGTTAGTTTTTCTTTTTGAGGGTCAAAATTACATATTATCGCGAATCCGAGATAGCCATTTTGAAGAGAATCTCATTTCCTTTCTTCTAACTTTTTTAAAACAAAAAATTGCTTCAAAACTATTTTCTACGATTGTTTAAGCATTTATCATTTTCCACCAAAAATGGCATAACATGACGTCAACGTCATTATCTCCCAAAACACTTCATAAATTTCATTGGAATTTGGTAAGAAGACGTAGAATTGATTCAGCATAAGGTACTGAAAGTTTGACGTTGATATCTATCATAGTTCTTAAGTTATTGAGAAAATCCGGGAGGGGGCAAATTCTGACCCCACCCCACCGGGGCGCGGATTAAGTGTCACGGGGTTCCTTGAATTGCATCAGGTGCGCTGTTTTGTCTATCATTGAAAGCAAGGGAGACATACAAACTTAAAATTCAATCGCTCGAGAAAAAACTTCCGTTTTTATGAAGTTTTCTCCTAAGATCATTGTTTTTTTCTCTTCACTTTCGTGCAAGGAACACGCGGGGGCATACTGGTATTGAATGCCCCTCCCAGATTCCTGTGGGGGGAGGCATTTGCCCCTGATGCCTCCCCCTGGATCCGCCAGTGCCAGCAATTACCGCCAAGGAGAGGCTCTGCCAGACACTTAATGGAATTCATTTTCCCATTTTTTAAATTTGTATAAGCAATTGCGAAACTTGTGTCATACCGCGATATTTTCCGGTTTTTGACTGTGGATAGTTGGATTTTCACTGCTGCAAAGACAACTTTTACGATTTTACGATCAATTGGGAACCCGCGGGGGGGGGGGGGGCATACTTGTATAGAATGCCCCCCGCCAGATTCATGTGGGGGGGGGGGCATTTTCCCTGATGCCCCCTCCCCCTGGATCCGCCAGCGGCCGAACGAACACATTTTTAAGAAATGCTAGGCAACTTGTACAAAGGACAGTATTTGTAATCAATTCATAATGCAAACACAGACGAAATCTCATGAGTCTTGGAATTCTGTCGGACTGCCCCTCAAACCAACGTTTGGGGCCGGTCTGCATCCGCCAGAAGGGCCGAGTCCTTACTTGGAACCCTTACTTAGTAAAACGGCAATGTTAACCTGCCATTGACGGGGGTAAATATCTCCCCCTGACGAATTTTCGCAATAGCTCAAAAACCGATAGCGATATCAACGTGAAACTTTGGGTACCTTCTCCTACACCAATTTTACGTCTTCTGTGCATAAATAAAGCAATTTTGTCGGAAAAGTTGAGATATCATTAATTTAGTGACGTCACTACACACGAGTTCGGCGAAGAAAAAATCAGCTAAACTTTAAGAGATCATACACATACAAAGTCTATATTTTGGGCGAAATGCAATATAAAAAGTCAGAAAACAAGCAAATGGCAAGGGCTACAAAAAATATTCTCGTATTTGTGAAAACTTTGGCTTTTGACCCCTAAAAGCATTTTAAATAAATAAATTAAAAACAATTATTTCTTCGGAAAAATGCCCTAAAAATCAAACATTGTAAATATGTTAAAAATTCACCGGATTTCGCATCTTTATACATAAAGAGGTGATTTAAAACAAACTTTTCTTAGTAAAAGCTGCGTAGAATTTCTTTTGAAATAGGAAACGTGTCAATTTGTTACCCATTGCAGGCGGTTTGGGTGGCTTGGCCGCTCTGCCCCCTCTTCGATCCGCCAGCGGCCAAAAACATTCGGGGACCGAGCGGGTACCATTGGGGGGGGGGGCGAGAGTACCATTGGGGGGGGGGGGGGTGAGGGCGACCCCAAAAGTATATAAATCGACACCTATGGTCGTGATGTTAACATACGAAAATGTTGAGGGATGTGTCCACCCGTCCACCGCTCTTGACGCCCATGATTAAACGGATAGGACCACCGTATCAAAATATATAAAATGTTCACTTCTTGCGTTGGGCTGTATAGTCTAATGTCTGAGAAAGCGTTTGTGCACTCCTGTCTTCGAATATTTCCTCTTTTTACCTTTATATTGCATTTAAAGCTTTCGGTGGATGACGTCACGTCATTTAACGAAAAGCAGGATATTTATGCTGCCATGCCATAGTATACTTTGCATATGGTTTCGATAAAATCGAATATCCACTGCGTATGATACATCGGGGAATCCCATCTGTCGACCAAACGGTGAACAACGAAACATAAACATTAACGTTTACCTAAATGGAGCCTGTAGAGGCACTAATGTTCGCACTTGGTGGCGTAATTTTGACCACATTTCCAAACAAAACTTGTAAATAACGCTTAGACCAAATAGCTACCTACCTACTATTGGTATATATTATGTTTGGTTGGTGTTAGCCTACCTTCCTATCATCGCGCTACTTAAAGGGAAGTGTCGACCTTGGTAGATTCGCGCTACTTAAAGGGAAGTGTCGACCTTGGTAGATTCGAGCGAATGCTATCAAATGACTAAACAGAGTACGCAGATAATTATTCTGCTTTTAATTTGTCATAAAACCCGGGAACTGTGGAGGTATTCATGAAATAAAATATTATACAACATGACGTCATTTTCAGATTTACGTCACAAACGCGTTACACCTCCCGATTTTATGGTGAATCGAATTAGGTAAACAGTGCCGCTTTATGTGCGCCGCCAGTTTTATAATGCACACCATAAGATACACATAACAGGTACGCCATCCGGTAGAACTTTCTTATGTGACGTCACATGGATTCGATTTTTTGTCTGTGTCAACGAACGGAAAAACGGTTATTTTCCTCAAGTCTTTCCTGAAGAACAAATTCACTTACAAAGTAGGAACCAGAGACACTTTTTGGAAGTTTTAAACACGAAGAAAGCAGATCAATCCCGAGACCAATTATAACGCTACGTGACGTTACGGTTGCCCGTGGGGGGGGGGGGGGCATCCGTCATTCCCGGAAAATGCCTTCCGCTCCGCTGCATTTGTTTGGTGAGTTGATTTGCACTGAATATTTATTTGTTAGTTCTCGACAAGCTTATCCCATTGCTGAGTCAGAGTAAGTGATCTTTGTTGCATGTTGTGTTATTTGTTATGCATACTAAAAAATATATGTAAACTTAATTTGTTAACTGCTGAGAATTGTATACAAAGGTAGTGTATTTCACATTCCAGATTCAATACCTGCTCATTCCTACTTTGTATGAAATTGAGGCATACCAGTCATACTAGTGACATATGATCACACATATTTTGTATGCAGTTTTGTAAAAGCAGACTTGACATGCTTCAGAATCAGGCATGACATGATACTGACAATTTGTGGTCATATTTACCTTTATGCAGCCAGGCTCAGCTGAGGTGCTGGAGGAAGAGCGCTGTGCCGAGCCAGGCTTGGCAGAGGGACAGTATACTCTGGATCGGTTTCTGCTTTGCTATGGTAAACTGCAAACAGTCACGTCTCCTGCCGTAGAACAGTAAATGAATTTGGTACCAGTGTTATTAGACCAATGTTCAAACTGTGATTTAGTTCAGTTTTCTGCTTTTGGGATTGTTTAGTTGGCTAAAAACCGTTGCCTATTTTGCATTGTCGAGGTGTGCGCTGCCTCACTCTCCAGCGCTCGCCAGTCAACACACGAGCTTATGTATCTGTTCAACACTGCCAGTTCAGAAATAGAGTAAATCAGCGAACGCTTATAGCACAATTATGCAGCCTGTATAGTTGTAATTGTGATGCGCAAATCTGTCGAGCTTGTATCATTCAGTTTAATAAATATGGTCAAATTCTGTGCTTGTTTACGTTGAGAGCAATCAGTCGCCTAAAAACTGAACATGCTAATATAGTGTCATCCACAGCGCTGCACGAACACAGTTCGCATGGTAAGTGTCGGTTTTATTTAATAAACATACACCGTCTCTCACAATGCGCAGGTACATGAGCTGGTCGAATAAAGCTGGCTAAACACCATATTGCGCACGATAAGCACAGTACCAAAATGTGAGACAACAGCCAACATCAGGTCTAGCTCGGCCAGCATGGGGACGCAGAAGGAGTAGAAGAAGGCTGTTGGGCTGTCCTTTCCGAGGTAGAAGACAGGCCTGCCGCTGCACTTGATGATGGGCCTGGTTCTGGGGAGAGTTGGGCACGCGATGGTTGAAACTGGACAAAATAAGAGGAGAAATAATGATATGATTCCCTGTAACATACTATGATAACAACATGGGCGCAGTGTCCCAAAATGTGTGCAACATCAGTTGAAAATGGACAAAATTATCATAAGTCCACTTCATGTAAGATAAACTTACAAACCAGCTTGCAAAACGTGGCAGGTTTCAACGAGATAACATTGACCAGAGTTGGCACCAACACATCAAAATTGGGGCAGCTTTTGGGAATTTGGGGCACATCTTTGGAACACGTTACTCATCAGTCTCGACTCTCGTTGCTGGCACTATAGGTCCAGAAAAAAAACATTGTTGCGTCAATTTTTTTATGCAGTGGGCAGAGCTTGTCAGGCACTGGCAGAAATTGAAACTCGGATCAGCAGTAGTGCTATATTTGTGGGAATTCATGTCAGAAAGGAGCAGAAGCAGGCGCAACAACTGCGCTGCGCAACAGGCGCAACAAGCTCTGCTTAGCGCGGATCCTGACCTCGGAAATCCATCCATGCAAAACATTCGGTCTAAATTTATTTTAAAAAAGCAGGCAAATGAGGTTCTTCATTGCCAAAGTTGGTAAACATGATAATCGCAAAGGAATACAAACTTGAGTCATCTTAGTATGAAAGACAATGAGCACATCCCTGAAAATGTCTAAAATTAAGTGTTCTAAATTTGCTAACTGGTTGGACAGGACAGCGACAGGTATTTGCTGCCAGGACATGATACCATTACCATCACCCCTTGAGTGGTCAAAGGTGGGGAGGCCAAACAGGTGAGTTTACCTATCTGATCTGGAACACGTTACTCATCAGTCTGTGATAAATTATTTGATTTGGAAAGGATTGTTTCTCTTTGGCTAGGCCAACAAATACTCACTTAAAAACGTTCGCCCTCGACCCACACAAGCAGCATTTCAGCGACGTCGTTCAAAAACCAATGGAACCCACCCAATCTTAAATTATTAATTCTTATACGGATTACGGACTTGTCAATAATTACTGTCCACAAATGCACAAAGAATTCGCAGCCGCCGTTTTCTACCGTGACTATAATGCATACATTATAGCCGTGTTCAATAAGACGTGGTGTGCTGTGTACATTAAGCTTGACCAATCACCGTAGAGCTCGCTAGAGCCAGCTCATCGCTGATTGGTCAAACTTACTGTACACACCGTGCGAATGCTAGTTTGAACACCACTATTCTCATGCGGGGCAAAAACTGCGGGGCGGACGGCAGTCACCAAGGCCCCCAAGTTTGGCGAAATAGAGCCAAGTTCTTTGGGCTATAATGCTGTGACGTCATCAGTCAATCTGGTATACCCCTCCCATCTGGTATAAATCTGGGCGGTTCGTTCGAAAATCTGCTCTAGAGCCGTTGAGGTAGAGTTTTTTTAGAAAAACAAACATTGGATCATATGATTTCTATATCCAAGCTACAATTCTGCTATCTCAGTTCAAAACCCCATGTTAAGGTCGACACTTCCTTTTAAGCTATCTCAACTCAAAATAATTGTCAAGGTGGGTCTACCCTTTTAATTTCTCCTATTAATATTCCCCTGGAGATTAGGATAGCCTGTCCCCTAACTTTTCCTGCTGTATCACCGCCTGCCATGTGAGGTGTCACGCGCTAAAATTGGCGCGCGGGTCCGGTGTCACCCGGTAGTAACGAATGGTATGCATTAGTGGCCGGTGGGCGGCTGATCAGGCTGTGTTGCTGCGACAGTTCACATCGGGACCCGCCCAGACCAGCGCCGCGACACACCTCTGTCGCTGCTGCGCCAGACACGCCGCGGTCGCGCCAGACACGCCGCGGCCGCACCAGACACGCCGCAGCCGCGCCAAACACGCCGCGGCCGCACCAATGTCGCCGTAGCCGCGCCAGACAGACACGAGCCGCGGCCGCGCCAGACACGCCGCGGTGTCGCGCCAGACACGCCGCAGCCGCGCCCAGACACGCCGCGGTCGCGCCCAGACACGCCGCGGTCGCGCCAGACACGCCGCAGCCGCGCCAGACACGCCGCAGCCGCACCAGACACGCCGCAGCCGCGCCAGTACACGCCGCGGCCCGCACCAATGTCGCCGTAACCGCGCCAGACAGACACGCCGCGGCCTGCGCCAGACACGCCGCGGTCGCGCCAGACATGCCGCAGCCGTACCAGACACGCACCGCGGCCGCGCCAGACACGCCGCAGCCGTACCAGACACGCCGCAGCCGCGCCAGACACGCCGCAGCCACACGCCGCAGCCGCACCAGACACGCCGCAGCCGCGCCAGACACGCCGCAGCCGCGCGAGACACGCCGCGGCCGCACCAATGTCGCCGTAGCCGCGCCAGACAGACACGCCGCGGCCGCGCCAGACACGCCGCGGTCGCGCCAGACACGCCGCAGCCGCGCCAGACACGCCGCAGCCGCGCCAGACACGCCGCGGTCGCGCCAGACACGCCGCGGCCGCGCCAGACACGCCGCAGCCGTACCAGACACGCCGCAGCCGCGCCAGACACGCCGCAGCCGCGCCAGACACGCCGCAGCCGCGCCAGACACGCCGCAGCCGCACCAGACACGCCGCAGCCGCACCAATGTCGCCGTAGCCGCGCCACTGACGCCGCTATCAGCCGACTGTGCCTCCCGGGGTCTGTCTGAGGAGTGCCTCTGGCTCCCCTGTTAACGGGGAGGGTGCCCATAGGTGGAGAGTGCCCTGTTCTCTGGGTAGAGAAAACTGTTCCCTCTCCCAGTGGTTTAGAGGAATGGCTCTTCCCCAAAGCCAAGTGAGGTCCCGCGGATTCAGCGTGCTGCCGAGGCCACCCGTCACCGTCACCGCTAAATTCAAACGAGCTCGTACGGGCTGAGATTGTAATTTATGAAGGGCGCGGCGCGTACCGGCGGCGTGATGAGAGCACCGCACAGCTCAGCCGCTCAACAGAGCCGAGTCACGTGACGCCAGACTGTGACGACGTCATCAGAGCTGACTGGTGACGTCATCCCGTGACCCGGTTGGTGGGACTGGTGACCGGCACCGCTGGGCAGGCCAGGTGACCCCACATCGGCCGTTTGAAGGTCCGGGCCGACCGGCAGGTCTCCTGCCTCCGCAGCCCTCTTCTCTGCTCCAGGGGGAGGCGGCCGTCTGCAGGGTGGGTGTGCGGATCCATCCGGCAGCCTCCCGCCCAGCTGCGGCCGGTCGTGACTGCTGGTCATCTCAGCGGGCCGGTAGGTCACGGGCTGCGGAGGGCCGCACCACACAGGCGGCAGTGGAAGAGAGATGATGCCCTCAGGCCTGGGACGTGCTCTCAGGTCTGGGGCGTGCTCTCAGGTCTGATGATGCCCTCAGGTCTGGGGCGTGCTCTCAGGTCTGGGGCGTGCTCTCAGGTCTGGGGGCGTGCTCTCAGGTCTGGGGCGTGCTCTCAGGTCTGATGATGCCCTCAGGTCTGAGGCGTGCTCTCAGGTCTGGGGCGTGCTCTCAGGTCTGATGATGCCCTCAGGTCTGGGGCGTGCTCTCAGGTCTGATGATGCCCTCAGGTCTGGGGCGTGCTCTCAGGTTAATGATACCCTCAGGTCTGGGGTGTGCTCTCAGGTCTGGGGCGTGCTCTCAGGTCTGGGGCGTGCTCTCAGGTCTGGAGCGTGCTCTCAGGTCTGGGGCGTGCTCTCAGGTCTGGAGCGTGCTCTCAGGTCTGGGGCGTGCCCTCAGGTCTGATGATGCCCTCAGGTCTGGGGCGAGCTCTCAGGTCTGGGGCGTGCTCTCAGGTCTGGGGCGTGCTCTCATGTCTGGAGCGTGCTCTCATGTCTGGGCGTGCTCTCAGGTCTGATGATGCCCTCAGGTCTGGAGCGTGCAGAGGCCGCCGAACGACATACGGCCGGAACCCACCGATGGTGAAGGTCTGAGAACAGCTGCAGAAAGATCTCTCTGGCGCCTTATGGGGATTAAGAACGGATCGCTCAAGAGTCAGTGGCCGGAGCGGTTTGGCCGGAGCGGTTTGGGAGTAGACATGCAGTCGAAATTTGAACTGTCAACTGAGTCAACATCGTTACTTACGTTGACATTGAACGGTGACAATGTTTGAATGATGCCTGCTGACCGCCAGGGCGCGGTGTCAACAATGGCCGACAATGGCCGACAATGGCCGACAATGGCCGACAATGTTCGACAATGGCCGACAATGTTCGACAATGGCCGACAATGGCCGACAATGGCCGACAATGGCCGACAATGGCCGACAATGGCCGACAATGTTCGACAATGGCCGACAATGGCCGACAATGGCCGACAATGGCCGACAATGGCCGACAATGGCCGTCAATGGTCGACAATGGCCGACAATGG
>JAXIVJ010020264.1:0-2500 GCA_036785665.1 Chirona hameri
GTTCGAAGCGAAGTCCTAAAACTGGAAAATCTGACCTTTGATGACTTCTGGTGACCTCAATATTGACCTGACCGAGAACAAAAAAATCGATATATTTTGGATAGAACTTGTCTTGAGCTATCCAACGCCGGTTTCGGTTTGTCGCTACGTTGCGTGGTGTTCGAGATCATAGGGGAGGGGGGGGGGGGGGCGAAATCCGCCCCCCTCCAGGGCGTGTAATTATCAGAGGCCCTCCAGGGCGCGTGGTAATCCTTTATTCGGAAAACGGAAGGAGCTGTTGGCGCTGCACAGCAGCATGGAAATCTCTCGCTGATTTTCGCCGTCCAGACAGCGGAATCGGGATATTCCTCGGCATAATAAGTTTGCTGAGTTTTGTCCCCGTTGGAATACGCAGAAGCCTGGCAGATGTAGGCCGTCAGGGCACAGCACTGATACCATTGATCGAAGTCTGGATCGCAGCTGGATCTCCCTTACTGCAGACAGCAGAAGCACTAAGAAATTATATTAGCCAGCGATTGTTTCATATATCGCTAAGAGCTGTTCCGAGGAGCTTTATTACATTACAAATATCGATGTGGTATTGAAGGCAATCCTCGTTGATACAAAAATAAACAACGTGACTAAAATATTTGATTAATATTTCTGCTGCAGGCATTTGTTGGAAAAGATAATGTAAAAATGGCAAAATACCAAGCAGTGCGCATCGATTCTATCCCCGACTGTTTTGATGTCAGGGATACGGTCTTTGGTCGAAGACAGATCAAAGGTTTCTCTGTCAGGTACCTGATTGATATTGCGTTAGATCTGTTGCTAGTCTCGAAGGCTGTAGGCTTGGATAAGAACTGATTGGTGCTTATTGGAGACGTTATTGTGTTGTGGTCTTTATCCAGGGCAGTGCCTGTGCCAGTTCCATCATGATCCCAATTAACTTTTGCACCACATGTATGCGATATTGTCAGCAAGGTCAACAGAGCATTCGGCCTCCTTATCCGCTCTTTCCAAGTCGGTACCAGCAAGTCAAAATTCAACCGAAGCACAGTACTGGCTGCGTACTTCGCGAATGTGCGATTGATTTGAGAATATTGCAGCGTGGTCTGGGCGGGGGCGGCCAACTCCCACACAGTGCGGGTCGATCGAGTGCAGCACAAGATCCTCATTTGGCTGCTAGCTCACACTTCCTCCGGACAAACGAATTATCTTTATTATGGTAGCCTTCTGCTCCATTTCAAAATTCCATATTTAGCACAATGCAGAGTGCAGCATGACATGCTCTTCCTGAGGAACATTCTGCGGGGGGAGAGTGGACTCTTAGGTTCTGCTCAACTTTTTCCCCTGCACGTGTCGCTTCGATCGACCCGCACCTTCACCCTGTTCGCCGTGCCTCGAGCTCGAGTCAGAACGGTCGAATCCGGGATGTTCTGCAGGATCGCTAAAGCCATGAATGCTTTCTTGGCCAGCCACTTGAACGCAGACATCTTTTATGGCAGTTTTGGCGTTTTTAGAGCTCAAGTGATCAGGCACGTTTTAACCTTATAGTCATCATCACTTCGTTCATCATGTCATTCATCTTCTACTTTTATAACTACGTTAGGCTGTGATATATGTACTGTTTCATGCTTTTTATCTGTTTTACTTCGCATGTCAGTGGAGTGTAGTTCTGTTGGCGATGACAGAAAATAAACACAATAAACAAATAAAATTGAACATTTCTTTTCAATATCTTTTTTATGGTAAGCTTTTTGTTGGTTTTGAAAACAGAAAACTGATTGCCAACAGTAAGACATTCGATACTTCACAACTCTTAGCCTTGCTTCACGTTACTGGACAGTAGTCAATTAAAGAGGTCAATCGCTGTCTACGATATAGCTAGTTACCAGCACGCGTAACCTAAACAGAAGCAGCACAAAACCCAAAGCACAAACCTTACTCGGAAAGCACAGCTGACCTGCGCTTCTATCGACTCTCGGGCTCAGTCCTTTAGCCCGGCTCAGAACGGAATCGATACAGCAGGAGCGATAAGGGGTGTTCTCGTGCAGCCGGATAGATTGACACGCCAGACTAGAGGGCCGTAAATTTGGCAGAGCCTGCGTCTAACCAGTGGCGTCAATACCAGCCGAGCCGCGCACCGGCCGCCAGCTGTAGGAGCTGTAGGAGCGTGCTGCCGCTAGCCGACCTCGCTGTAGGAGCGTGCTGCCGCTTGCCGACCTCGCTGTAGGAGCGTGCGGCCGCTAGCCGACCTCGCTGTAGGAGCGTGCTGCCGCTAGCCGACCTCGCTGTAGGAGCGTGCTGCCGCTAGCCGACCTCGGACACGCCGTTCCAAACTCCGTTCGGATTTTGGTCGAATTTTGAATAGCCTTTTTGAATAAAGAAATGTGGGATAGTTGATCGATAACGATATTGCGTTTTTGCTGAAAATGCGTTGCTTGTTCTTTGCACCTGATATTAGACAAAATGTTTTTTAATTCCGTTCATTTTTGTTATACATCATATGATGTCGCCT
>JAXIVJ010020264.1:7500-12731 GCA_036785665.1 Chirona hameri
CCCTAAGATCGGACGTATATCGACCTGGGAGTGATTTAAATGAATCATTGATGTCCCGCCCTGCTACTGTATTGATTGGGGGTCGGCAGGCCGGACCGAAATCCCGAGACAGAAGCTCGCTACAAGTCGCGTGTGGCCAGAACATCGTGACCCCGCTGTCTTGCACGCCATCGGGTCGGCACCTTGGTGGCGGTCGGTAACTAGTGGCCATAGTGTGTAGTGGGTGATGGTGTGGCGGTAACTAGTGGCCATAGTGTGTAGTGGGTGATGGTGTGGCGGTAACTAGTGGCCATAGTGTGCAGTGGGTGATGGTGTGGCGGTAACTAGTGGCCATAGTGTGTAGTGGGTGATGGTGTGGCGGTAACTAGTGGCCATAGTGTGTAGTGGGTGATGGTGTGGTGGTAACTAGTGGCCATAGTGTGTAGTGGGTGATGGTGTGGCGGTAACTAGTGGCAATAGTGTGTAGTGGGTGATGGTGTGGCGGTAACTAGTGGCCATAGTGTGTAGTGGGTGATGGTGTGGCGGTAACTAGTGGCCATAGTGTGTAGTGGGTGATGGTGTGGCGGTAACTAGTGGCCATAGTGTGTAGTGGGTGATGGTGTGACGGTAACTAGTGGCCATAGTGTGTAGTGGGTGATGGTGTGGCGGTAACTAGTGGCCATAGTGTGTAGTGGGTGATGGTGTGGCGGTAACTAGTGGCCATAGTGTGTAGTGGGTGATATTGTGGCGGTAACTAGTGGCCATAGTGTGCAGTGGGCGATGGTGTGGCGGTAACTAGTGGCCATAGTGTGCAGTGGGTGATGGTATGGTGGTAACTAGTGGCCATAGTGTGTGGTGGGTGATGGTGTGGCGGTAACTAGTGGCCATAGTGTGCAGTGGGTGATGGTGTGGTGGTAACTAGTGGCCATAGTGTGTAGTGGGCGATGGTGTGTGGTGGGCGATAGTGTGGCGGTAACTAGTGGCCATAGTGTGTAGTGGGTGATGGTGTGGCGGTAACTAGTGGCCATAGTGTGCAGTGGGTGATGGTGTGGCGGTAACTAGTGGCCATAGTGTGTAGTGGGCGATGGTGTGTGGTGGGCGATAGTGTGGCGGTAACTAGTGGCCATAGTGTGTAGTGGGTGATGGTGTGGTGGTAACTAGTGGCCATAGTGTGCAGTGGGTGATGGTGTGGCGGTAACTAGTGGCCATAGTGTGCAGTGGGTGATGGTGTGGCGGTAACTAGTGGCCATAGTGTGTAGTGGGTGATGGTGTGGTGGTAACTAGTGGTCATAGTGTGCAGTGAGTGATGGTGTGGAGGTAACTAGTGACCATAGTGTGCAGTGGGTGATGGTGTGGCGGTAACTAGTGGCCATAGTGTGCAGTGGGTGATGGTGTGTGGTGGGCGATAGTGTGGCGGTAACTAGTGGCCATAGTGTGTAGTGGGTGATGGTGTGGCGGTCACTAGTGGCCGTAGTGTGCAGTGGGTGATGGTGTGGCGGTAACTAGTGGCCATAGTGTGTAGTGGGTGATGGTGTGGCGGTAACTAGTGGCCATAGTGTGTAGTGGGCGATGGTGTGTGGTGGGCGATAGTGTGGCGGTAACTAGTGGCCATAGTGTGTAGTGGGTGATGGTGTGGTGGTAACTAGTGGCCATAGTGTGCAGTGGGTGATGGTGTGGCGGTAACTAGTGGCCATAGTGTGCAGTGGGTGATGGTGTGGCGGTAACTAGTGGCCGTAGTGTGCAGTGGGTGATGGTGTGGCGGTAACTAGTGGCCATAGTGTGTAGTGGGTGATGGTGTGGCGGTAACTAGTGGCCATAGTGTGTAGTGGGCGATGGTGTGTGGTGGGCGATAGTGTGGCGGTAACTAGTGGCCATAGTGTGCAGTGGGCGATGGTGTGGCGGTAACTAGTGGCCATAGTGTGTAGTGGGTGATGGTGTGGCGGTAACTAGTGGCCATAGTGTGTAGTGGGCGATGGTGTGTGGTGGGCGATAGTGTGGCGGTAACTAGTGGCCATAGTGTGTAGTGGGTGATGGTGTGGTGGTAACTAGTGGCCATAGTGTGCAGTGGGTGATGGTGTGGCGGTAACTAGTGGCCATAGTGTGTAGTGGGTGATGGTGTGGCGGTAACTAGTGGCCATAGTGTGTAGTGGGCGATGGTGTGTGGTGGGCGATAGTGTGGCGGTAACTAGTGGCCATAGTGTGTAGTGGGTGATGGTGTGGCGGTAACTAGTGGCCATAGTGTGCAGTGGGTGATGGTGTGGCGTTAACTAGTGGCCATAGTGTGCAGTGGGTGATGGTGTGGCGTTAACTAGTGGCCATAGTGTGCAGTGGGTGATGGTGTGGCGGTAACTAGTGGCCATAGTGTGTAGTGGGCGATGGTGTGTGGTGGGCGATAGTGTGGCGGTGACTAGTGGCCATAGTGTGTAGTGGGTGATGGTGTGGCGGTAACTAGTGGCCATAGTGTGCAGTGGGTGATGGTGTGGCGGTAACTAGTGGCCATAGTGTGCAGTGGGTGATGGTGTGGCGGTAACTAGTGGCCATAATGTGCAGTGGGTGATGGTGTAGCGGTAACTAGTGGCCATAGTGTGTAGTGGGCGATGGTGTGGTGGTAACTAGTGGCCATAGTGTGCAGTGGGCGATGGTGTGTGGTGGGCGATAGTGTGGCGGTAACTAGTGGCCATAGTGTGTAGTGGGCGATGGTGTAACGAATGGAAATTGGGGATCACTGCCATAGTGTGTTGGTAGACGATATAATTACCAGGAAGGCGCCGTAGTTGGCGATGAACGAGCGAGCGCGAAGGAAATATATGGTGAATTTCAACTCGATCGGGCAAGTAGTTTCTGGATACATAAAATGGTGCGCACGTGCACTCCGCCCCTGACTTGTGGGAAGGCGGCGGCCGAGAGGTTCCTAACCACACACCAAATTTGCACACAATCGGCTCAGCCGTTGCAGAGTTTTTGCGATAAAATACTTTTCAACACCCCTCACGCGGCACGCGCCACGCGCAGTGGTAGTCACCCACATGAGTCGGCACCGGTCTCAAACAGGGTAAGTTGGTTGAGGCTGCTCAGCAAAAAAGCCCGCTTGTCAATCGGACGTGTGGTTGCAGAGATATTAGCTTCTCAAAAGCGTCGCCCCGGGCCGGGTCGGACCGCTGATATTCAGATTTTCCCTTACACCACGGAAGGACGAGCGAGCGTCGATCGCTCGTAATGATAGCTGCGGTTCATTGCGCGATAGGGTTGTTCATTATGACACGGAAGTTTCATATTTTAATGTGGCACATATTTAGTAATTTCGCTAGATCTAAGCTATTTTGAAGACAAAAACGGATTCTAATGAGTATTAACTCTCGACTTACGATGTTAATGAGTATTAACTCTCGACTTACGATGTTCGTTATTAGCCGTTTTCACGAATGATTATTGCGCTGAAAAGTTTCTGAAAGATTCTGAAAGTTGTAAAAAACTACACAACTTTTACATGCGATTTTAGGCTTGAAATGTTCCTCATAATTTTGTAATATGTTGGTAAGAATACAATATGTTGACAAAGTTACAGTTTAGTGGTAATAAGCAAGATAAGTATTGATAGAATCTTCCTGAAAGGCTCAGGAAGATTCAGGAAGTTTCAGGAAGATTCTAGCAATACTTATCTGTCTTATTACCACCAAACCGTAATTTGTCAACATATTTTATTCTTACCAACATATCACAAAATTATGAGGGACATTTCTAGCCAAAAATCGCATGTAAAAGTTGTGCAGTTTTTCAAAACTTTCAAAACCTTTCAGAAACTTTCAACGCAATAATCCTTCGTGAAAACGGCTAATAACTCAGCAATTTGAGCACAAATATTTTACACATTTGTTGTTTAGCCGGAAGTTGCTACTTAAAGATAACATGGAACACACAATATCACTCAAATCATGTTGTCACATATTTTATCAACGTAAACATACACATGTCACCAGCTCACAACATACCACTAGAGTGCTCGACGAAAATCCTGATCCTCACAGTTGCCAACACCTTCATCTCCAGCTTCACCCACGCCCAGATCTTGAGTAGGTTGCCGACCGGTAATCCTGCGCAAAGGTCACACCAGATATTCATTTGCGACACTCGGGGCAGGCAATTGACTGGTGAGACGTGCCTGGAGCGGCTCTCGACTGTCTGTCGCGACACCTGTCCATCTCAGGTCCCTCTCAGCGCGTCCGGTTCGGATAGGTCAGGTACCGACGCCTCCTGTAGTGTGGTGACCCCGGTGACCCCGGTGACCCCGGTGACCCCGGTGACCTCCGGAGGCCGGGAGACCGAGTTAGAGTGATATTGATCTTAGCGGATTGAGAGGACCTCTAGCAGGATGTGACCAAGCTGGGATGATATCAGGTGTTTCCCGTGGTGGCAAGCGATTGGATTTATTTTGTGGTGGGATGAGGGACACGGGGTATAACATGGCGCATCCCGTACGGGTTCTATGCGCTGATGATAAGCAAACCAATATTTTACGATGTTCGAAATATTCTCATCGTCTGTTGCATAATAGTTTTGATGGTGTCCCCGTTTTTGAGCAGCGAAAAGTCTTCTAGACTACCGTGACTAGGAATAGCACGCTACAGCATCAACTTGGTGACATTTGCTTACCACATGCACCAACCAGTACCCTCAATATACCTTGCTACTGCTGACCCAGTGACCCAGTGACCCAGTGACCCAGTGACACTTTGCACTCAGCTACTCATCCTCCCACATACACTCCTTACTCAATCAGCACTAAAACCTCTCCTCGTTCGCACTTGCTTGCAATTGGCGGGATCGGAGGGATTTGGTTGTCTTCTGCCGCGTTTATCGCGCAGTCGGTAGCATGGAACCTGACCGAGTTCACCGAGTCTGCAGTCGTTCACGTCCCTGGTCAGGTCCGAGCGAGTCTATCCGGTCTGCTCGTTATCATTCTGGCCCGTTCGCGGGTGGGCGCAGACCGATGTCCGTTTACGAGTCACCAGCGGTCGGCGGCGCGGTCACCAATCACGCCGGAAATCGGAGGTGGGCGGTGGCAGTGGCGGGGCGGCGTCGGATCGGGGGCGGTGGTCAAGGGGTTGGTGGCGGTGGCGGTGGCGGTGGCGGTGGCGGTGGCGGGGGCGGTGGCGGGGGCGGGGGCGGGGCGGGGGCGGGGGCGGGGGCGGGGGCGGGGGCGGGGCGGGGGCGGGGCGGGGGCGGTGGCGGCGGGGGCTGTGGAGGGCGGGGGC
>JAXIVJ010020265.1:0-12638 GCA_036785665.1 Chirona hameri
ATATATATATATATAACCGCATAAAAACACAATTTGACTCGTATGATTTATATTTTTATATTCACAGAAGTTCTCTTATCACGGACGTAGTATTGCAAAGAAAAATCCAGATTGAAGAACATTTTCCTTTTCATATACACAACATTTATTCTCATAAACAATGGGTAAACTATTTTTTTTTTGCATGTAAATATTCTCACTTCTTTTGCATTTCAACATCGGACTTAACACAAATATGCAACGACTCGAGTGTATGCTGAGTTCCTCTCCCATCCTGTGTCACATAGTAACACCGACATGTAACAAACGATATCGTGTAACAAATAACAAAACACCGATATCGCAACTTGTAGCAACAACAACAAAAGACTAGATAACTGAACATAAGTTTTGGTTTTGATTAGGTTTACCTTGTTACCTTGCTTTAACCAGTGCTGGTCTGCGGGTATATGAACACCCTCTATCAGTTAACGTGACAAGAAAGCGGCCATGCCTAGCAGCGCCAAATTTACCAATGGTGATTGGGTTATAAGTCATTGATCACATTAAGATTCAATTTGAAGTAATTTTAGAACATTATCAGGATTAGTTTCAATGAGTAATGGTACAGAGAGTGCAAATTACCATTTAAATGGACGGTTCGATCGACAGCCTTGAAATATTATGAACTGCTTTTACCAGTCAACATACAATCTATCCCAATAATTGTCCATTAGTTCAAGGTGAGTGAAATTAGGTGAGCCAGTGACTCATGATATTTTTGCATGGATGGTAGTTTTGTACGTTTCTAACGCTTTTCGGGGTAAACAAAAACTAGTCAGTCGTTATAAGCTATAACCGCATGACGTATTATGTAACTTGAAAGAAGACTAGAGCATGCTAGGGTCGGGAGAAAGTAAAGATGCAAAATTTGACCCAAACAACATTATTAGTGGCTCTCAAGACCAAGTGGGAAAATTATCCATAGCTTACTCAGCATGAGCTGAGACTGAGGCTGCGTGACTTATTCTTTCGGTATAGTGAGCTCATCCTTCACAGCCAGACACCATTCTACTCCTGCGACCACGAGCTCTCGAAGTCCCTTTGCAGCTGGTCCATCCAGACCGAGTGGTCCACTTCCCATTCATCGTTGTCCAGTCCTCTGCCAGACGAGTTGAGTTCATTGACGGTGTAGGCGACGAAGCCGACCACTCCTACCACGACGACGATAGCAACTACCGCAGCAATAGGGCCTGAGGACGAAAGCGTTAGAACCATGTTAGCACTTTCTACCTACCTAAGTACTATCAAATCACAACCACATACCATCTTGCATGACCATCCGCAGATGTACATTCTTGGCCCAGAAGTTTGTTTTCAATACAGTGCACTTTGTGCAAAATATAATGTAATTTTGGTCAATTCCACCATTAGCAATTTATATGATTGGTTTGACAATCAATCATTTACCGGTGATGCCTTGAAGGAGACATGTTTCGGCAGAATTTTATTTATTTTGGCATTTATATGAAGAAAAAATATCTTACAGTATCCGTTTCCACAAAGGGTATAATTGCACTGAAAAGATTCTGAGAAGTTCCTAAAAAGTTTAAAAATGTTTTGGTATAAACGTTTTGGTAAAAAGGTCTTAGTGTATAAATCTTAACCCTCGCCAGGGTAAGGAGGGTGGATGCCACCCCCCCCCCCCCCCCCCTTGTTTTTTTCTGAAATGACTCACGTAGTTTCTAACATTCAGTACCCTACTTTTGAAACAATTGACACCTAATGTGCAAAATTTGAATTTGTAACCCACATGACCCGCGACCTATGACCTGTTTCTCAAGGTCATGTCTGGCGCAACTGGCGTCTCCCAGATCGATGCTTGCAACTTGTGCAGTTTCCGAGTGTTTGTTGTTCAGGAGCATTTGCAAAGGTGTTTCCAGTTAACAGTTGTGGTTTCCACTGAGGTTGTGGCATCGATTTACTTTTTCAGAGGTCAACTGAGGTCATTGGCCTCCGATGACCTCAGATTACTTTTTTGGGCTTCTGGCGGTTTCTAGGACAATTTGTGACGATAATTTCAAATTTGGGATCCATTTGAGATAAGCATATGTTCCACTGGGGTCATGCGCATCCACAGGCCAACCGAGGTCACTGACCTCATATGACCTGACATGACCTTCTGTTAGTTTGACAGTTTTTAGAACATGGTGTGACGTTGATTACGAATTTAGCACCTACTAAGCATTATGGTATGCTCATTCACGATTCTAGCTCGATAAAATTTCATTTATACGCATTTTCATTTTGTATGACTTTTGCGTCATTGACATGAACTCAGAGGTCACCTAATGACCGAAGACCCTACAATCGGATATCAGCGGCTTTCACTCGTCACAAGCAATACGCTCGTCTTTGAATCGAAGCTCTACCTAAATTAGGGGCGAAACGCTAAGGGGGGGGGGTCGTACCAACCCCCTCCCCCTACCCGAACACGTAGTGATTTTGCCCTACCCTGGCGAGAGTTAAGTATACAAGTCTTATACAAGTCTTAAACGGCTCGTTGAAGACTTGTATAATACTCTTTTTGACACACAAACACGTCATATCTTACCGATTGCACCGAGCCCTCCCAAAATTCCTGCGATGCCCTGGCGCCGGTTTGATTCGAACAGTCTGTCGAACCAGCTGCAACAGCGAAAAGGTGCATTACATATTGTATATAATATTGTATGATGCTACATATACGGCATATACGGCATATGACATGTATAAATATACATGACACACACGCACACATGAGTACACCACTCAATCATCAGCATTCTGGTAGGAGATGAAAATGGAATATAAATAATATGAATGTCTATTGTTGAATTTGAATAAGTCCGTAAACAGTGCCTAATTATTTAGCTTTTATACTAAGAAATGACAAGTATATTTATAGTTTTTCTCTTCACGGAGGTTCTCTTGTCACAGACGCAGTATTGCGAACAATCCAGAGCGAAGAACATTTTCCTTGTGATATACACATCATTGATTCTCATTAAAGACATGACAAAGTGACGCTACCCACCAACCACACTAGTATGACAAACTTCTCTGTTGAACTTACCCCTGGTTTGTGGGAGGCCGGGAGTGGTAGTTGTTGTCATGGTGATAGCCACTGGATGCTGATTGGTCTACCGGCTGTGGCTGGTAGAAACCCTGATCAGCAGAGGCAGCGGCCACCATCGCCAGCAACAGGCAGAAGGACAGCTTCATGGTGATATCTGAAACGGACATACGGCATGTTAGCGATATAAAATACAGTCCGGCATCTCTAAAATTACATCAGTTCTGACCTACATCATCCCAACTCCGATCAGCATTGATGACCATTGAGCCAAAACATGACACCCAATCAACTGTGTCATGACCAACTGGACAGAAAACATTTTTACTTATGGGTATTCGACTAAAGAAGCATGCCTGCCCTATATATTGAATTTACACTAAAATACTGGCTTATGAAAATATCCGTCACTTCCATGTGTAATCCTTACTGAACATTTTTCAAGGCACCATTTTAAACCATACAATTAGATAACAATGACAACAAAATATATCGCCAAGTAATCGCGATTGACGCGGTCAATCACTGTTCAATGTACATCCCCTTTTTACTATTGTCGCAACACTATCACACCGTAAACGTCCTTTGCAGAGCAGCACCTCAACACTGGGAACGTGCAACACCATTCCAGCGCTGGAATGGGCTGCTGCAGAAGCTAGCGCAGCAGCTATAACCGGCGTAGTGCCACGGAGCTGCACAAGACTTCTGCTGTGGCACTTTACACTATCACTATCACACCGTAACTATCACACCGTAAACGTCCTTTGCAGAGCAGCACCTCAACACTGGGAACGTGCAACACCATTCCAGCGCTGGAATGGGCACCTGCAGAAGCTAGCGCAGCAGCTATAACCGGCGTAGTGCCACGGAGCTGCACAAGACTTCTGCTGTGGCACTTTTTCCCACTCTGAAGCCCTGAGGTGCAGTATCCTGACCAGCACTGCAAATCAAACGAGACGAGCACTGCGAGGTCTTGTTCCTCGGTGGACGGCTTCTTCGCTCTGGGAAACTGGTCAGGTTTCCGAATAAGCGGCGGTCGACGATGGCGCCACCTGTTTCGCCGTGTTTCTGTCTGTCCCTCCGGGTCCTTACCTCACTGGTAGGCGATTCTAGACAGAATGAGTTAGTGAAACCAATGCGCACGAGGTTTTATACCATCGATGCCACCGGGCAGCATTCACAATATATTAAAACCGCATTATCACATGGGAACGGCCACGCACTGGTTGTACTACTGAGGCTATTAGAGTGTGATTATTGATTCAGGGAGCGTCACCTCGTACAAGAACATTGGACAGGGTCTAGGCAATTTTTTTTAAATTGAATTATGTTTCAAAATAAATCTTATTGACACTCGAAGTGGGTAAAATTCAATATCGAAGAAACTTTCCCAAAAACTCCAACAAATATAGGTATTCACCTGACACGTCGTGTTTTTCCCCACTTCGATCCCACGTCCATTGTGTCAAACTGAAAGAATCAGACCGAAAAGTTTTGCAAAGTATTTGTTTTCAACATTTGTTTGCAACATTTGTTTGCAACATTTGTTTGCAACATTTGTTTGCAACATTTGTTTGCAACATTTGTTTGCAACATGTGTTTGCAACATTTGTTTGTAACATGTTTTGCAACATTTGTTTGCAACATTTGTTTGCAACATTTGTTTGCAACATTTGTTTGAAACATTTGTTTGCAACATGTGTTTGCAACATTTGTTTGCAACATTTGTTTGCAACATTTGTTTTCAACATTTGTTTTCAACATTTGTTTTCAACATTTGTTTTCAACATTTGTTTTCAACATTTGTTTTCAACATTTGTTTTCAACATTTGTTTCCAACATTTGTTTTCAACATTCAATAATTTGACGTTATGACTTTGATGTCACGTCAAGGTAAAACAAGGTGTTTTCCCGCTTCGATTTTTGTAGATTTATACCAAAGTTTGGACATTTATTTGTTAACATGCATGCAAAATTTCGCAGTGCAATTAAAACTCCTTGGGGATCAACAGGGGTCATATGCCATGACCTCATTCCACCTGCGAGTTCACGAATCTCGACATTCTTCTAAATGTAGGCAATATGGGCATCATTCGAAAGCACCTGTCCCACTGAATGCAGTTGTGACATTACCCTATTTCGTACCACCATGCCCAAACGGGACGCCCGCTATCGGGCCCTTGTGCTAAGGAAAGTTGAACACGAAATGTAATATAATTTTGCATATACTCAGAGGAGGGCTCATGCTAATGATATTGTTATCTGCTTTTCTTTACGGCCAAAATATATGACATTTTAAGGCATCTTAATTTTATATTTTTGCAATGTCTGACATGCCCTACTTGAATCGCTCACAACTTACGTATGCGATAGACTTCCGGCACAAAACCTTCTGGAGTAAAAGACGATCGTGTTTGCTTTCCACCGGCACGCAGTTTAGGTGGCTCTGATTTGTCGTGTCACGGCCTGCAATTAATATGTTTTTTGGGGCGAGCCATGTGGTCCGTAGAGTCGCTAACGATAGGCTGCACTGCGGGTTCGCGCCGGGTGGCGGGAGGGCGCCGAACAGGGGCGGCAAGGGTGCTGTGAAGGTCTCTTACATGAAAGACTGGCGCCGGATGCTGGACTGTAGGAACTAATATTTCAGAAACACGTGGTAGGGCGAGGAAAATGCCTTTACTTGATGCTACGTGAGGTGCCTTCACTGAAAGAAATATTCACTAACTGCGATGGTGAAATTTTCACTAACTTTGAGGTGCTAATGAACATAAACTTTGCGTTCAAAAATGTTTGTTATTTAACCCTATTTGTAACAGTGGGGGGACGGATTCCACCCTCCCACTCATGTTTTCCTAGATTTCTCCCCAACGGCAAAGACCAGACCCATGCAATTTTGGGACTTTTCCTAGAATTGAATTCTGCATACGGAGTCAAAATTTTGCGTTCTTAACCTGAAAAGAGGCGGTTCCAAGGCACGTTTTTGGGAAGGTTCTGCGGCGACATTTGGCGATTATACGGAAAAGCGATCTTCACAGTTTCTTCCTAACTGGCTCAAGTATGAAGGAATTACATCGGTTTACGGTGATTGCAACAAGTGAAAATTAGATGATGTTAATGAAATATCATACAAATTGCATGGCAGAGGCGGTTTCAGGGGCTTGTAAAGGGGAAGGGGGGGTTGGTTCCAGGAAGTATTCAATGCTTGGCGGGAAGCCAATAGAGCGATGTAAGGAGCATTCATAGCTATCAAGATGTAAACGATAGCTTCTCCTTCCATGATATGCATAATTTGTTACATTTAGAGTTGCAGAGGCGTGTTCAGGTACATGAAAAGGTGGGTGACTGGCATGGTGATGACGATATGCTAGCGATTACAGCACAATAGACGGTTAGTTTATAATCATATATACACATATGAGGCCAGGAGAGGAAATTAGGTCATTTTTTTAAGAGGCGCGCTCAGGGATGGAAGAAAGAGGGTCATATTATTGCAAGGAAACTAAGATACATGGGCCTACAATGTATTGTCCTAGCATTGGCAAATTTGGGTTGAAAACGACACCCTATGGATACTATTTTTCCACTCTTTTTCCCAAGTTTTCCTCTAAATTTTCCACTCCTTATTCTAAAATGTATTGGATAATTTTAACTCCATACTGATTTATGGATGTAATGATAGGACAAGACAGGGTACTGGGCCATAGCCCGGTACCCCCGGTACAGGTCATAATTGGCATAGGTAATAACTAATTGTAGTGAGCGGGTAATTGGGCTGAATACCGCCGCGTGGACCGCGTGTCTTTGGTTGCATTTTCCGCTCTTTATGCTTATTTTTAGCCATAATCTTCCACTTTTTATGCTGATTTTGTTGCCATAATTTTCCACTTCGCACCCAAGTTCCAAAGCAATCCTAGGACCCTGCTACAATGTCATAACATACTGCAGTTTTCGGATTCAACATGCACCGCAGGGTACTCCACGAACAATTATAAGATAATAGGCAAGTCTAGGTTGGGTGAAAAGGGGGTAAGCAATGCGAATTGAAGTTGTAAGTGAAATAGTCACTGTTGACTAGTTAGAAAATATGGAAATATGAAAATATGGAAATGCCCCCCATTCAGAGAATACGCATCACATCATACCAATTCTTTCAGGATCGTGTTTGTATAGCTCATTCTTGATGACCCTATGCAACTGTTGCTCAGTGACCCCCATAACAAGGTCATCTTAGGTCAACTGAGGTCAAAACAACACAAAGTTTCAAAACAGTTCAGTTCAGCTGTTCGCTCCGCCGTGTGCGGACGCGAGTGCTACTCGCTCCTCCCCCGCTCCCCTTTGGCCTGCCAGTGTAGAGTGCTTCGACCGTGTGAGTGCGGACTGTGGAACTGAGTGTGCGAATTCGATTGAGTGTGCGAATTCGTGTCTGTCGCATCGCCCGATTGCGTCTCACCTGGACCTAACGAGACCCTAACATGCACCATGTCGCCCGGCTTCTGGTCCTGCTCGCGGTGGTGCGGGTGCCCTCGCTCGTGTGCCTTCCATCGGCCGCGCCGTCGACGGACGAATCGCCGCGTCGCCGTGAGCTGGATCGGCCGCTACGGAGACACATCGCCCACAAACAATCGGCGGCCCCACGGCCGTCTGGCCTACCCTTGGCGCTCGGGCCCTCCCCGCCTGGCGCGGCCGCGTCTGGCCCGGGTCACGCCGCGTTGCCTCCGGCTGTCCGAGGTGACCTGGCGGCTCGGCCGGCTGGCGCGCTGCCGTTGGCTGAAACTGCCGGCGACCGCGGCTCTGCGACTGACTTCCCCCTGCGACCCGCAGCGCGCCGGGGTGACCCCGGTGACGTCACGCCGACCGTCCGGGGCCGCTCAAACCTGCGGCCGGCTGACCAGATACCAGCTGTTGGCGGAGGCCTGGCTCAGGAGCCGAGGCGGCGTGGCGGTGGCCGGCGGCCCCAGCGGCACGGAGCGCGTGGACGGATATCTCGGCCCGGCTCGCGGCGTACGGTGGAGGGCACCGGCCTACTGATCGGCTCCCTGAACGTTCAGTCGCTGCGGCCGAAACTCCTGGAGTTGTCTGAGGTACTACATCGTCACAAATACGACATTGTGCTGCTATCAGAAACCTGGCTTAAAGCAGCTGTGCCCAACCGCCTGTTGATTCTTCCCGGCTACTCTATCGGCCGCGTGGACCGCCCTGACGGACGTGGCTATGGAGGAGTGGCGATCGTCGCCAGGGAGGACCTGTCTGTGACGCCTCTCAAAATCACAGCTCAACGCCCGCCGGACAGCCGACTAGAATCCATCTGGTCGCTGCTGAAGACGGAACGGCGACGCCAGCTGGTGCTGTGCGCCCTATACCGACCGCCGTGGTACACGGCGGCGGCGTGGGACGCCGACTTCGGGGACCTGGAGGCACAGGTGCAGAGTGTGGTCCTCGATTACCCTACTGTGACTCTTCTCATCTGCGGTGACCTCAACTGTGATCTCTTAAAAAATGCGCCGGACCCTGCTCGTACCCGTCTGGAGGAGTTTTTATCAGATTACTCAATGTGTCAGCATGTAACCACGCCCACTTTAATCTCGGGTTCTCTGCTTGACGTTTGTGTTGTGTCTTGTCGTAGCCTCGTTACTGACTGTCGTGCGACTTTTTGTAATGTAATTTTAGTCCGCACCGCATCATTCGTTTCTGCATCAAGGTGCCGCGTAATCGCCATAGGCCCATCGTCACACAGTCGCGCTGTCTGAAGCGAATTCGCCAGGATGTTTTCCTCTGACTTGTACTGTGCGGACTGGGGAAGCGTTTTTAGCTCGTCAACCGTCTCTGAGAAGTGGATGTCTTTTTATGTATATTTGTGCCCATACTCGACAAAAATGCTCCGATACGATCTGTTCGCGTTCTGAACCCGGCCGCCCCTCCCATCTCGGCTGGCACTGGGGACCTCATGTCTCGCCGCCGTGCCGCACCTGCGTAATAACGGGCAGAGCTCGACTGAATACCGATACCTGAACCGCGCCGTCCGATCTGCCATCCGCCGAGACACTCGCGAGAGCATAGAGGCCCGGATCAGGGAGCGCGGGCCGCACTCTGTCTGGTAGAGCATACGGGCGTGGTGGGCGGTAGGCGCTCTAGTACACCGGTGCTGCCTCAGCTTTCCAGTGAGGAACTGAACCACTTCTTCGTCTCCGTCGGACCTCACTTCTCTGCTTCTCACTTCTCACTCTCACTTCTCTGCTTGATAGATCTCAGCAAGTGTTTCGATGTTATTGATCACAGCATACTTCTTTGCAAGCCGAGCTTGCACGGTGTTGACACGGAGTGGTTTGAGGAGTGGTTTGACCTCCGTGGCCACACGCAGAGTGTGTCTCTGCGTGACAGTGGTGGCACTGAGCGAGTCTCGCCCCCGCTCCCGAACACCATGGGAGTGTTCCAGGGCTCAGCTCTCGGGCCGCTACTGTTCTCCGTGCTCTCAAACGACCTTTCAACTGCACGCCGCCGACGCCAAGGTGCTGCAGTACGCTGACGACACCCAGGGGGGGGGGGGGGAACTATCAAAGCGTTTAAAGTTGTAGCATTCAATGCTTGTACCATCTAAAACCGCAGCCAACAACGTTTGCGACTTCCAAAATTCGTCCGGGTAGGGGACATCTTCATGAGCCAAACTCGCCGCATCCAAAATGGTTCTCGCCGCATCCAAAACCGTAGCATACAGCCACATACAAAGCCGTGGCAATCAAGCTTGCGCCATCCAAAACTGTCTGGCGCGGTCATATTGGAACTACTAGCTGCAGTGAAACCCGCTAGATTGGAGGGAGTAGCGTGGTGATGACGTTTTCACTCTAACACGCAAGCCGGCTACAGTGGAATATGTTTATGCGAATGGACATCTGACACCACACTGGACCCGACGTCGCCTCGCATCGGCCGGCAGCTGTCGGGCGGATAGGAGGGTGGCTGGTACAGACCGGCGGAATGGGGAGTGTTAGATCGAGACCGTGGGAAAGCTAATGGTAAAGGACCAGGCTACACTATGCGTGATTGTCAAGGAAATCACGCGCGTGTCCTCCGTGTTTGCAGAACTTCCTTGACGTCCGGGATCTGCCGGTCAAGCAAATCACGCAAGGAAAATGGATAAACCACTTTTTTAAAATCGATAAACCACTCCATACAATTTGCTCAAACGCTACTTCATTCATCTTCCGCCACGATACTCAGCACAAATTATTCATGTTTAGGTCTAGTACAGACCTAAACATACGCGAAATCAAGCAAAATGATAAAAACCCTGCAACACGCAATCTCGAAAACACGACAAGTTCAGAATTTTGAACTTTTCATCGTTCCGTCCGTGACGGGTCCGCGGAATTTCCTTGACGTTTCATCCGGGATCTGCGTGATGTGCCAGTGTAGCATTTACTATCAGCTTAACTTTCTCTGTCACGCAAATCCCGACAACACGGATAACACGCACGTGATTTTCAGGAAATCACGCATAGTGTAGCCTGGGCTTAAAGCAACGACACTTGTTGCTAAGGCCAAGAAAATCGCTCACGAGGATGGGCGTTAGCTGCCACGTTTCGATATGCGATTACCGGCCCATTCCGGTAAACCTCATGGTACTAGCTTATGGTACTACTACTACCACCATAGTCATTGGCGGATCCAGAACGGGGGTTTTGGGTGGGGGGGGGCAAATTCCCCCAAAAATATCACACAACTCTGAAAACTCATCGTATTTTTGCTTGCTTATGGATTGATAGCTGATTTTAAAAAAACTTTCCTTTGTAAAAGTTGCTTAGATTGTCTTCTATGTAAGGAAATGTGCCAATTTTGTGCCGATTTCAGGCGGTTCGGAGGGGGGCCATGGCACAATGCCCCCCCCCCCCCCCTCCTAGGTCCGCTAGTGACCATAGTCTGCAACGGATTTAATTAACGAATTCTTTTTTCTATAATTAATTATTAATTGTGATGATTTATTATTGAAAATGTAACATATGAATAATTTAATAGTAATACATAAATATAATAGTTAACCCATTAAGTAAGTACCAAGGTGTGTTCTAGATGGGCTGGATCAACAGTTTTCTGGTCGCATAGGGAGAGCCACGTCCTGACATAGCTTCAAAAACTTCCGCCCCCTAACTTCTGGCGTTTTCGAAATATAGAGACACCGCCTCTAAACGGGACGGTCCCGTTTTGACCAGGTGGTCAGAGAATGATAGTAGTGGCCAGGCGCCGCTCCGCCAGCCGTCCCCCCCCCCCCCCCCCCCGCGCGCCTTTTGCCGTGTGCCCGGTAACCTGACCCCTGTTCCCCTCCCCTCTACTGCGCTCCCACGCTGCTTTCTTCATTAGTGACGGCTGATGTGGCAGACATGACTCGGGGCACGTGGAAAGCGACCGGGGGGGGGGGGGCAATTAAGAGATCTGTTTAGGCAGTGGAGCAGTTCATGTTCCTATACTTGATCCTATTCCGATCCGACTCCGCCACTCCGCCTTTCTGCTCGGCTGCTTCCCACCCCACTTACCACGGCGTTGAACCAGGGCCGCACCATCGCAACTGATTCATGTTCCGTCCGCTCACAAGGCTAACAAGGAGACCACTAAGCGAGGGCTATTCCGACGGGCTGTATTGGGATTCAATGCACATGTGGAAAGATTACAAGCTGCTGATCCGTTCCACGCAATGTTTGCTAGCTTCACAGCAGAATTCGCCATGGGCCGGGCTGGCCCTATGGTCCATGGGCCGGGCCTGGGCCGGTCCTCAACTTCAAGGAAATCACCGGGCTCTGGACGGGCCTGGGCGGATAATTTTGAAATAATGCGCGCAAGCTCAGGTCAGCTTAAAAATATTTTAACCAGCAGTTCACTTACACAGCAACACACTGTTGCTGTGGCTGTGTTTTTTTTTGGGGGGGTAGCATAGTTGGCTCATTGTTTCACATTTATAGTATACAGGTAAATATGCTAGGACACATGTAAATATGCCAGGCCCGGTCAGGCCTGATAGGACAATGATTGCAAATTTTGTGAAAATAATGAATAAATAAATATATATATATATATATATATATATATATATATATATATATATATATATATATATATATATATATATATATATATATATATATATATATATATATATAATATATATATATATATATATATATATATATATATATATATATATATATATATATATATATATATATATATATATATATATATATATATATATATATATATATATATATATATATATATATATATATATATATATATATATATATATATATATATATATATATATATATATATATATATATATATATATATATATATATATATATTATATATATATATATATATATATATTATATATATATATATATATATATATATAATATATATATATATATATATATATATATATATATATATATATATAATATATATATATATATATATATATATATATATATATATATATATATATATATATATATATATATATATATTATATATACTATATATATATATATAT
>JAXIVJ010020266.1:0-12583 GCA_036785665.1 Chirona hameri
AATCCTTATACGAAATGGAAATACAACGGAATGGGACATCTTTATCTATACTGGGTATGGAACGAAATGGAATGGAATGAGTTTTTCATACATCTGCCTCTAACTTCTTTTTCAGTCAGAAAACAATTTCCAAGTTGTTTTGTTGTGGTATTTTTTAAAGGACATTTAATCAGTATTTAGAAGGTCCTTGGATGGACATGAGTGGCCTTGCTTGGATGGACATGAGTCAGAAAGCTTAACGCATTTGTCAGTATGCCCTTCCCAAAACTTGCTAAGAGAACAGTTTGGCCGTGTAAAGAAATCCTTCTGACTTGTGCCGTCTTTACCTGAGCTGACTCGTGTTGTGCCGTCTTCACCTGACCTGACTTGTGACGTCTTTATCTGAGGTGACTTGTGCCGTCTTTACCTGACCTGACCTGTGACGTCTTTATCTGAGCTGACTTGTGCCGTCTTTACCTGACCTGACTTATGCCGTCTTTATCTGAGCTGACTTGTGCCGTCTTTACCTGGCCTGACTTGTGACGTCTTACCTGAGCTGACTTGTGACGTCTTTATCTGAGCGGACTTGTGCCGTCTTTACCTGACCTGTCTTGTGACGTCTTTATCTGAGCTGACTTGTGCCGTCTTTACCTGAGCGGACTTGTGCCGTCTTTACCTGAGCTGACTTGTGACGTTTTTATCTGAGCTGACTTGTGACGTCTTTATCTGAGCGGACTTGTGACGTCTTTACCTGAGCTGACTTGTGCCGTCTTTACCTGAGCTGACTCGTGTTGTGCCGTCTTTGCATGAGCTGACTTGTGCCGTCTTTACCTGAGCTGACTTGTGCCGTCTTTACCTGAGCTGACTTGTGACGTTTTTATCTGAGCTGACTTGTGACGTCTTTATCTGAGCTGACTCGTGTTGTGCCGTCTTTACCTGAGCTGACTTGTGCCGTCTTTACCTGAGCTGACTCGTGTTGTGCCGTCTTTACATGAGCTGACTTGTGCCATCTTTACCTGAGCTGACTTGTGACGTTTTTATCTGAGCTGACTTGTGACGTCTTTACCTGAGCTGACTTGTGCCATCTTTACCTGAGCTGACTCGTGTTGTGACGTCTTTACCTGAGCTGACTTGTGACGTCTTTACCTGAGCTGACTCGTGTTGTGCCGTCTTTACCTGAGCTGACTTGTGCCGTCTTTACCTGAGCTGACTTGTGACGTCTTTACCTGAGCTGACTTGTGCCGTCTTTACCTGAGCTGACTCGTGTTGTGCCGTCTTTACCTGACCTGACTTGTGCCGTCTTTACCTGAGCTGACTGGTGCCGTCTTTACCTGGGCTGACTCGTGTTGTGCCGTCTTTACCTGAGCTGACTTGTGCCGTCTTTACCTGAGCTGACTCGTGTTGTGCCGTCTTTACCTGAGCGGACTCGTGTTGTGACGTCTTCACCTGACCTGACTTGTGACGTCTTTACCTGAGCTGTCATGTGCCGTCTTTACCTGAGCTGACTTGTGCCGTCTTTACCTGAGCGGACTTGTGACGTCTTTACCTGAGCTGACTTGTGCCGTCTTTACCTGAGCTGTCATGTGCCGTCTTTACCTGAGCGGACTTGTGACGTCTTTACCTGAGCTGTCATGTGCCGTCTTTACCTGAGCTGACTTGTGACGTCTTTATCTGAGCTGACTCGTGTTGTGCCGTCTTTACCTGAGCTGACTTGTGCCGTCTTTACCTGAGCTGACTTGTGACGTCTTTACCTGAGCTGACTTGTGCCGTATTTACCCGAGCTGACTTGTGACGACTTTACTTGAGCTGACTTGTGACGTCTTTATCTGAGCGGACTGGTGCCGTCTTTACCTGAGCTGACTCGTGTTGTGCCGTCTTTACCTGAGCTGAATTGTGCCGTCTTTACCCGAGCTGACTTGTGACGTTTTTATCTGAGCGGACTTGTGACGTCTTTACCTGAGCTGACTCGTGTTGTGCCGTCTTTACATGAGCTGACTTGTGCCGTCTTTACCTGAGCTGACTTGTGCCGTCTTTACCCGAGCTGACTTGTGACGTCTTTATCTGAGCTGACTTGTGACGTTTTGACCTGAGCTGACTCGTGTTGTGCCGTCTTTACCTGAGCTGACTTGTGCCGTCTTTACCTGAGCTGACTTGTGGCGTCTTTACCTGAGCTGACTCGTGTTGTGCCGTCTTTACCTGAGCTGACTTGTGCCGTATTTACCCGAGCTGACTTGTGACGACTTTACTTGAGCTGACTTGTGACGTCTTTACATGAGCTGACTTGTGCCGTCTTTAGCTGAGGTGACTTGTGCCGTCTTTACCAGAGCTGACTTGTGCCGTCTTTACCCGAGCTGACTTGTGACGTCTTTATCTGAGCTGACTTGTGACGTTTTTACCTGAGCTGACTCGTGTTGTGCCGTCTTTACCTGAGCTGACTTGTGCCGTCTTTACCTGAGCTGACTTGTGACGTCTTTACCTGAGCTGACTCGTGTTGTGCCGTCTTTACCTGAGCTGACTTGTGACGACTTTACTTGAGCTGACTTGTGACGTCTTTATCTGAGCGGACTGGTGCCGTCTTTACCTGAGCTGATTCGTGTTGTGCCGTCTTTACCTGAGCTGACTCGTGTTTTGCCGTCTTTACCTGAGCTGACTTGTGACGTCTTTACCTGAGCTGACTCGTGTTTTGCCGTCTTTACCTGAGCTGACTTGTGCGGTATTTACCCGAGCTGACTTGTACCGTCTTTACCCGAGCTGACTTGTGACGTTTTTATCTGAGCGGACTTGTGACGTCTTTACCTGAACTGACTCGTTTTGGGCCGTCTTTACCTGAGCTGACTTGTGCCGTCTTTACCCCAGCTGACTTGTGCCGTCTTTACCCGAGCTGACTTGTGACGTTTTTATCTGAGCTGACTTGTGACGTCTTTACCTGATCTGACTTGTGACGTCTTTACCTGAGCTGACTTGTGCCGTCTTTACCTGAGCTGACTTGTGACGTCTTTACCTGAGCTGACTTGTGCCGTCTTTACCTGAGCTGACTTGTGACGTCTTTACCTGAGCTGACTTGTGACGTCTTTATCTGAGCGGACTTGTGCCGTCTTTACCTGAGCTGACTCGTGTTGTGCCGTCTTTACCTGAGCTGACGTGTGCCGTCTTTACCTGAGCTGACTTGTGCCGTCTTTACCTGAGCGGACTTGTGCCGTCTTTACCTGAGCTGACTCGTGTTGTGCCGTCTTTACCTGAGCTGACTTGTGCCGTCTTTACCTGAGCTGACTTGTGCCGTCTTTACCTGAGCGGACTTGTGCCGTCTTTACCTGAGCTGACTCGTGTTGTGCCGTCTTTAACTAAGCTGACTTGTGCCGTCTTTACCTGAGCGGACTTGTGCCGTCTTTACCTGAGCTGACTCGTGTTGTGCCGTCTTTACCTGAGCTGACTTGTGCCGTCTTTACCTGAGCTGACTTGTGCCGTCTTTACCTGAGCGGACTTGTGCCGTCTTTACCTGAGCTGACTCGTGTTGTGACGTCTTTACCTGAGATGACTTGTGCCGTCTTTACCTGAGCTGACTTGTGCCGTCTTTACCGGAGCTGACTTGTGACGTCTTTACCTGAGCCGACTCGTGTTGTGGCGTCTTTACCTGAGCTGACTGGTGTTGTGCCGTCTTTACCTGAGCTGACTTGTGCCGTCTTTACCTGAGCGGACTTGTGCCGTCTTTACCTGAGCTGACTCGTGTTGTGCCGTCTTTACCTGAGCTGACTTGTGCCGTCTTTACCTGAGCTGACTTGTGCCGTCTTTACCTGAGCGGACTTGTGCCGTCTTTACCTGAGCTGACTCGTGTTGTGACGTCTTTACCTGAGATGACTTGTGCCGTCTTTACCTGAGCTGACTTGTGCCGTCTTTACCGGAGCTGTCATGTGACGTCTTTACCTGAGCGGACTTGTGCCGTCTTTACCTGAGCTGACTCGTGTTGTGCCGTCTTTACCTGAGCTGACGTGTGTTGTTTTTACCTGAGCTGACTTGTGCCGTCTTTACCTGAGCTGATTCGTGTTGTGCCGTCTTTACCTGAGCTGACTCGTGTTGTGCCGTCTTTACCTGAGCTGACTTGTGACGTCTTTACCTGAGCTGACTCGTGTTGTGCCGTCTTTACCTGAGCGGACTTGTGCCGTCTTTACCCGAGCTGACTTGTGACGTCTTTACCTGAGCGGACTTGTGACGTCTTTACCTGAGCTGACTTGTGCCGTCTTTACCTGAGCTGACTGGTGACGTCTTTATCTGAGCGGACTGGTGCCGTCTTTACCTGAGCTGATTCGTGTTGTGCCGTCTTTACCTGAGCTGACTCGTGTTGTGCCGTCTTTACCTGAGCTGACTTGTGACGTCTTTACCTGAGCTGACTCGTGTTGTGCCGTCTTTACCTGAGCGGACTTGTGCCGTCTTTACCCGAGCTGACTTGTGACGTCTTTACCTGAGCGGACTTGTGACGTCTTTACCTGAGCTGACTTGTGCCGTCTTTACCTGAGCTGACTTGTGACGTCTTTATCTGAGCGGACTGGTGCCGTCTTTACCTGAGCTGACTCGTGTTGTGCCGTCTTTACCTGAGCTGACTGGTGTTGTGCCGTCTTTACCTGAGCTGACTTGTGACGTCTTTACCTGAGCTGACTCGTGTTGTGCCGTCTTTACCTGAGCTGACTTGTGGCGTATTTACCCGAGCTGACTTGTGCCGTCTTTACCCGAGCTGACTTGTGACGTTTTTATCTGAGCGGACTTGTGACGTCTTTACCTGAGCTGACTCGTTTTGGGTCGTCTTTACCTGAGCTGACTTGTGCCGTCTTTACCCCAGCTGACTCGTGTTGTGCCGTCTTTACCCGAGCTGACTTGTGACGTTTTTATCTGAGCGGACTTGTGACGTCTTTACCTGAGCTGACTCGTTTTGGGCCGTATTTACCTGAGCTGACTTGTGCCGTCTTTACCCGAGCTGACTTGTGACGTCTTTATCTGAGCTGACTTGTGCCGTCTTTACCTGAGCTGACTTGTGACGTCTTTATCTGAGCGGACTCGTGTTGTGTCGTCTTCCCCTGACCTGACTTGTGCCGTCTTTACCTGAGCTGACTTGTGACGTCTTTACCTGAGCTGACTCGTGTTGTGCCGTCTTTACATGAGCTGACTTGTGCCGTCTTTACCTGAGCTGACTTGTGCCGTCTTTACCTGAGCTGACTTGTGCCGTCTTTACCTGAGCGGACTTGTGACGTCTTTACCTGAGCTGACTCGTGTTGTGCCGTCTTTACCTGAGCTGACTTGTGCCGTATTTATCTGAGCTGACTTGTGCCGTCTTTATCTGAGCGGACTTGTGACGTCTTTATCTGAGCGGACTTGCGCCGTCTTTACCTGAGCTGACTTGTGCCGTCTTTACCTGAGCTGACTTGTGCCGTCTTTACCTGAGCTGACTTGTGCCGTCTTTACCTGAGCGGACTTGTGCCGTCTTTACCCGAGCTGACTTGTGACGTCTTTACCTGAGCAGACTTGTGCCGTCTTTACCCGAGCTGACTTGTGTCGTCTTTACCTGAGCGGACTTGTGCCGTCTTTACCCGAGCGGACTTGTGCCGTCTTTACCCGAGCTGACTTGTGCCGTCTTTACCTGAGCTGACTTGTGTTGTCTTTACCTGAGCTGACTTGTGCCGTCTTTACATGAGCTGACTTGTGCCGTCTTTACCTGAGCGGACTTGTGCCGTCTTTACCTGAGCGGACTTGTGCCGTCTTTACATGAGCTGACTTGTGCCGTCTTTACCTGAGCGGACTTGTGCCGTCTTTACCCGAGCTGACTTGTGACGTCTTTACCTGAGCTGATTCGTGTTGTGCCGTCTTTACATGAGCTGACTTGTGCCGTCTTTACCTGAGCTGGCTTGTGCCGTCTTTACCTGAGCTGACTTGTGCCGTCTTTACCTGAGCGGACTTGTGACGTCTTTACCTGAGCTGACTCGTGTTGTGCCGTCTTTACCTGAGCTGACTTGTGCCGTATTTATCTGAGCTGACTTGTGCCGTCTTTACCTGAGCTGACTTGTGCCGTCTTTACCTGAGCTGACTCGTGTTTTGCCGTCTTTACCTGAGCTGACTTGTGCCGTCTTTACCCGAGCTGACTCGTGTTGTGCCGTCTTTACCTGAGCTGACTTGTGCCGTCTTTACCTGAGCTGACTTGTGCCGTCTTTACCTGAGCTGACTTGTGACGTCTTTACCTGAGCTGACTTGTGCCGTCTTTACCTGAGCTGACTCGTGTTGTGCCGTCTTCACCTGACCTGACTTGTGCCGTCTTTACCCGAGCTGACTTGTGACGTCTTTATCTGAGCGGACTTGTGCCGTCTTTACCCGAGCTGACTTGTGACGTCTTTACCTGAGCTGACTTGTGACGTCTTTACCTGAGCTGACTTGTGACGTCTTTATCTGAGCGGACTTGTGCCGTCTTTATCTGAGCTGACTTGTGCCGTCTTTAACTGAGCTGACTTGTGACGTCTTTACCTGAGCTGACTTGTGCCGTCTTTATCTGAGCTGACTTGTGACGTCTTTACCTGAGCTGACTCGTGTTGTGACGTCTTTACCTGAGCTGACTTGTGCCGTATTTACCTGAGCTGACTCGTGTTGTGCCGTCTTTACCTGAGCTGACTTGTGAGTTGCGGTGGTACCGGAGGCAGCTGTTGGTGGATTTGATGCGCCACGGAGGCACCCGCACATCCAGTGGCTCTTCTACCTCCAAGGAGTTCATTCTGAAACAAAACGCGAGCAGAGTTCACGAGAAGGCAAACAATACACCGAACAACTTCATGGACTGGTTGTTATCAACATTTTTGAGAGAAGGAAGTTGTTACTGAGCGGGCGCAAAGCGTCCGTGATGTTTCTCGTCAACTTACTAGACAAATTTACATTTGACCCGGCCCGACCCGGCCCGACCCGGTCATACAGACGGTTTTCGGAAGCTAATAACTTTGTAACCACTGCTCCGATTGAGATCGGGTTTTCACCATTGGATAGGACCATCGAATCAATTGTGATTTTGTTATGATGCGTTCTGATAGGGGTGGTACCACAGCGCGTGGCACCCGCAGACGTCGAAATGAACAAAAATCATTATTGATCAAAAATGGCTTGATTTATCTAAGCATTCGTGTTTTATACGCTGAAGCATGCATCCGCTCAGGACGTACTCCCTTTTGGCGGATTCGAGAAAGGAGATCATGTACAATTTAATCAAACTTACTTTTTATGTTGGCATGCATGGGGTCCTGGCAATTTTTATGGAGGACTAAAATGACTAAAAAGACTATGTGTTATTACCACGTGTGCTCCCGTAACGTTTCATATTTCAAACCTGTTTTAGCTTTACCAGTGGGCCCGCTAGGTCATCGCCCAAAAAGGCGTTTTACTGGTTTCTTATGATAAACGTAATGATTGAAACGTGACAATAAATATAAAACCAACCATCGCAGTTGATATAAAGAAGAGAGTTCAAACAGTTATGATAACGTGGCCATTTACTACACTAAAGCATACTAAATATGCGGAACCTGGCATATTATAGCACACTGGGAAACTTGCGTCTCGATTATCGTCATCGTCGATCACGCTTTAAATACCAATAAGTTTGTAATGACCATTAGGAGTCTTCAGGAGTAATTCAAAATGCAATAGAGCGTAGCGCCATGCAAATCCATTGCAAAATATGTATCCAATGGATAAATATAAATTGGTAATTTCCATGTCAAACGCAACATGTTTATCGTGATGCATCACTTGCTGTTTTCCAGATATTCGGTGACTCCACTAAGGGAAAAATCAGTCAGTGCAGCGAAAATAGCATGAGGTGGTGAGAAGACGCGGTAGACATTCTGTGATCTGGGCTTATGATATGTCGTGGCCCGATATAGTCTATTATCCTGATTGAATGTGGGAATACTCATTGTGAAGATGTGCCGTGTGTGGAAATAATGTGCAATCCGCATAGAGATATCTGGGCATAATATCTCAAGTAACCAGTAGCCATATGGGTTAATGGTCAGTAATCCGAGTGACCAATCGCAGTCATGCACACACGCGTCGCGCATGACGCGTCGCGCAGGCATGCACACACGCGTCGCGCATGACGCGTCGCGCAGGCATGCACACACGCGTCGCGCATGACGCGTCGCGCAGGCATGCACACACGCGTCGCGCATGACGCGTCGCGCAGGCATGCACACACGCGTCGCGCATGACGCGTCGCGCAGGCATGCACACACGCGTCGCGCATGACGCGTCGCGCAGGCATGCACACACGCGTCGGGCATGACGCGTCGCGCAGGCATGCACACACGCGTCGCGCATGACAATTTTTTATATTATTGATGACGAGGAATAACATCCCCATTTATCTGTCCTCATCGAGTATATACACCAAAAGGGTTTTAATAGTTCTCCCCCCTGTATATATTCAAATTTAGGCATATTGTGAATTGTAATGTGCTAGCAAAATCCAAAATTAAATGTCAATATTTAGATAGTTTAATAACCTATTACTTGTTCGGTATCACCCACTCTGATATTGCGCAACATTAGGAAGTTCAGTGTTCTCAGCAGAACTTGGCTAGCATAAGTTAACTCCCGAATGCAGTCGTCCTTTCAAATGAACGTTTCTAAAGACGCTCTGTGGGCGTTAAAGGTTAGCATAATTCCCACATGATACTTCACATTTACCATGTATGTATGTACCTGCAGAAGCCGCCATTGCAGGCCGCTCAACGCTACCCACTCTGAATATTACTGTACTCAGTGCTTCACCTACGCTACTTATCCAGTAAATGCCCACTGGCATCCTGTGAGATAGTCTCTTGTGCCAAAACTAACAACAATAGTAATGACGACAAACTTATTTCGTATAGAAAGTGTAGAATGGAAAAGAAAACGAAACTATGAAATGGAATATAAATATAATGGAACGGAACACGTTACTGGTTGGTTATGGAACGGAATAGAGCGGGACAAGTGGTTCAGACCTCTGCCTCTAAATGAAACGGAACGAAATGAATTGGAATACAATTTCAATGAGTAGGGATGGGACAGAATGGAATGCAGCCAAGAGCTTCTGGAACGGAATAGATGGAAAAACAAAATATCGCTCCGTAACCTCTTAACGAGAGGAATGGAAAATAATTTACACTTAACTGTTCACAGCTTTTGCAAACTTCTTGAAGTACGTAATCGGTCTTCGTAACTTTGTATCACTTTGACATTGACACCGATGAATCGCAAACATTATAATGTTTCATACTTGGAACGTTCCCTGGTCACATTATTGAACAATGTGATAAGCAAAATGCAATGCTGCCCAAAATAATGACATCCCTGATTGCGCTACATGCCACAGGCTTAACTTAATGGGTATCTTAAGTCATCTCCATCATGACTTTAAGATTATTAATACTTTACTTGCTGTGTGCGCATTCCTGAAATTACAACCCGGTTGAATCAGACAGAACGATGTCTCCATTTCTCTGTTAACTTTGTTATTTTACAAACACAACATTCAATAGAAAACAGCATCATTAGATACAAGTGATGCCACCATCCATTTTAGGCAAGAGAGCAACCATACATTTTACTTCCCAGCATAGCATATCAAAACCATTCAGGCAGTGTGTTTCAGCCATCTTGGAGGGCGGGCTATCGGCAGCGACAACAGAGCGCTGCACGTCGGACGGTCGGTCTGTAAGTCCACTGCGAGGGCGGGCTATCGGCGGCGACAACAGAGCGCCGCACGTCGGACGGTCGGTCTGTAAGTCCACTGCGTCGGCTGAACAGCGACGCCGAGCAAAAACAAACCGAGGTCTTCCACCGGCATCTAATAAGGTCACTTAATAAGGTCACATGTTTAATAGTCCGATAGAAAGAAAACTCATACCAGAAATTCAGTGCATTATGTGAACGACCTGTATAATGTTTCGTCTAAATCCAACAGCTGGTTCTACCTCTATGTTGTAATGTGGGCGAGGATGGATGCCATTGTTATCCTTAATATTACGTAAGATAAAATGATTTTCACCATGTCAAATATTTTTTCTCTCGAAAAATATAAAGCCAGCAAGAGGAAGCCAGCCAGGAAGAGTTTTCTCTCTTCCTGGCTTTATATTTGTCAAAAATAAAACTATTTGATATGTTGGAGATCATTTTCTCTCAAGGAATATTAACCCGGCATTGACTAGAGTCTCAGCAGAACGCCATTCATTGACTGGGGCGGGGAGGGGGTGTTAAATGCCCCCTGGTTATCTTCCGAACCAATGATCGCAGCAAGACGCGCAAGGCGGTATTCGAAAGCGCTCAATAAGACAAATCTAAAGCATACTCAAATATGTCAAAGTGATGTCCAATGTCAGGTCACGGTCAGGTCAAAGGTCAAAATCGACGTATTTGAGTTTATGGGCCATATTTTCCAACCAAAGCCTTCGATTACAACCAAGATCACCCAACGTGCTGCCAAAGGTATGATACATATCCCGCATGAGCTAAAGTGAGATTGTTGGCCAAGGTCAAGGTCAAGGTCAGGTCACAAAAGGTCGCCTTGCTCAAAATATCTACGAAAGTCCTGCAACACATGTGTTATGAGTTATTTTCCACGTATAATTCGATAGTGATAGTAATTTTACCGCCTGACTTCATTTACGTGAAGTTAACCCTCGCCCTACGGGGGAAGGGGGGGGGGGGGGGGGGGGGGGCTGGCAGCCCCCCCCCCTGAGGTTTTTCTTGAATAAATTTTTACACATGCGGCGCATCTTTCTGAAATTTTCGGTAGCTGAGTTTAAAACAATTATACGTATGCTGCAAAAGTTAATTGAAATTCGTTAAGTAGTTTGGTAGATAATCATGTTTTGATGACGTCATGTTGGTGAAAAAACGATAAATATTTTTAAAATGGTAGAAAACATAGTTTTAAAGAAAATTGCAAACGAAATTCACCAAAGATACAAAATGGCATTCTCTTTAAAATGGCAATCTCGGATTTTCAAAATTGTGGGTTTTTCACCCCTAAAATAAAACAAAATATCATTTGTTTTTAAATCCCCACAAAATCAAAATTGTCAAAGATATTAGAAAAAACCTGAATATATGTGAGAGAACTGAGTATGGACAATATCCATACCAAATTTAAAAGCAATATCTTCATTTTTGACTGAGTGATGGTTCCTTAAGTGTAAGAAACTGATGACGTCATTTTTTTATAACTTTTTTTTATTTTGTTTGACAAGATACGAACAAATAATTACCTTTTCTGTGTTTCCGAGCCAAAATTGGTCTAGAAACATGCCTTTTTATTTACATTTATAAATTTCTAATTTTGAGGTTTTCTGAAGAGCAAAATCGCTGTTCTGGTCGTGGTAAATCCGAGATAATTCACGTGACCTGGAAGGTCACCCATTGATCTGAAACCTAAAAATCGCATACTGTTAGATTCCTCTTATGACATGCAACATGCTGGATCTTAGAGCATTGCTCTAAGTTGCTTGGTTTGGAAGTTAACAGGGGGGCCTGTCAGGCCCCCTGTTAACTTTCCTTCCACCTTCGCCCCCCTGTAGGGCGAAGGTGAAACATTTCCGTAGGGTGAGGGTTAATGTCAAGTTCAGGTAAAGTTCAGGTCACTGAAGGTCACAATTTTAAATTGATATATCTAAATAAAAAAGGCATGCTTCTAGACCACTTTTGTCTCAGAAATACAGTGGCGCCATTTATTTGTATATATCTGTTCAATACAAGCAAAAAAACGCAATTTGTAAATATGACGTCATGAGTTACCCATACTTTAGATGCCATAAGTCAGTCAAAAATGGTGGTATCTATCTGAAATTTGGTCTGGTAGTTTTCCATATGTGGTTATCTTACATATATTCGGACTTTTTTAATATCTTTGAAAAGTTGATTTTGTGGGCATTTCCCTCCAAAAAAAAGTTTTTGAATTTTGGGGAATCAAAAACCAAAATTATCAGAATTCCAAGATAGCCATGCTGTAGCCCTTGCCATTTTCTATCGTTTGACGTTTTTGGATTGTATTTTACTTAAAATATGGCATTTGAACGGACTGTTAAAGTTTATCTGATTTTGGTGTAAAACTCGTGTGTATTGACGTCACTAAATTCGCTATAACTCGAACAATTTTCGACAACATTTTTCATTTTTGTACAAAAGACGTAACCATGATTCATAAGAAGGTGATTGAAGGTTTACGTTGATAGCTCTATTAGTTTTTGAGCTATTGCGAAAATTAATCAGGGGGGCGTTAAACGCCCCCCCCCCCCCAGTCAATGGCGGGTTAAGCTGATTCTATGGACAGATTTTAACACTGTTAGGACCTTGACATTGAACGAGATCAGGGCGAGCGACAGCGAAGTATCCAGACCAAGCAAAACACTGGTCAGACAAACCACAAATCTGACCGACGACGTCCAGACCAACGGACCACTGCTGCGGCACAACAGTGGCCGCTCCGTACCTCCCACACTGATCAATGTCGGCGTGCAGACAAATGAATGCGCAATCTACGACCGGCGCGGCGCGGCTGCTGGCAGGCGCCCCTAGCGTGGCCGCCCCTGTAGGCAATCAG
>JAXIVJ010020267.1:0-12553 GCA_036785665.1 Chirona hameri
CAACAAAAAACGTTCTAACGAAACCATTCCAACGGATCCAAATCTGTTATTTTTCACAAAGTGCTTGTAACACATTTTATGGGTTCATCCTGGCTTTGAATAGGGATGCGTGAAACGTCACATAAAATTTGAAGAAGTGGAACATAAACAAGTGTTTCATAAACAGCTGCTATAATCGGATCAAGCTTTAACTTCGCATAGATACAAACAACCGTTTTGTCTAACGAAAGGAAATGTTGTCTTGCCTTGCTAATCATTAAATAATATATTTGTATCTAAAGATCCGCCAGGGTTTCAAATCAATCGACCTGGCTTCTACCTCACGATTTACAAGTCTGCTAAATTATGATCTGTTGAAGTATACGCTTTTGTGTATCAAATATAAACGTTTGGCATATTGCTTCATCCAAATTAGCAAGTGTTTTCGTGAACGGATACTATTTCCTTTCAAATCCATGTAAGATGAGGCCTTGAAACACAGGCGGCCAAAGCGCCCCTCTCAGACGGCCAGAGCGCCCCCTCTCAGGCGGCCAGAGCGCCCCTCTCAGACGGCCAGAGCGCCCCTCTCAGACGGCCAGAGCGCCCCCTCTCAGACGGCCAGAGCGCCCCCTCTCAGACGGCCAGAGCGCCCCTCTCAGACGGCCAGAGCGCCCCCTCTCAGGCGATCAGAGCGCCCCTCTCAGACGGCCAGAGCGCCCCCTCTCAGGCGGCCAGAGCGCCCTCTCTCAGGCGGCCAGAGCGCCCAGAGCGCCCCCTCTCAGGCGCCCAGAGCGCCCCCTCAGGCGGCCAGAGCACCCCCTTTCAAGGAGCCAGAGCGCTCCCTCTCAGACGGCCAGAGCGCCCCCTCTCAGGCGGCCAGAGCGCCCCTCTCAGGCGGCCAGAGCGCCCCTTCTCAGGCGGCCAGAGCGCCCCCTCTCAGGCCAGCAGTCCCTGCCAAACAAAGCGCCCCTCGGCTGAGGTTTTTTTTTTTGGGGGGGGGGGGGGACAACTGCCCCCCCCCCTCTTCCGCCGCCACTGCCTTGACCTTGACCTTTGCTTATAATTTCACTTTCGCTTATGTGGGAAATTAAGTATACCTTTGAGATCACTTTGTGCGAGAATAGTCCCAATCTAAGGCTTTGTATGGAAAGTATGGCCCATTAACTCAAATACCTCGATTTTGATCCTTTACCTGGCTGTGACCCGACATGTGACCTTGTTTTGAAAATTTCGCGATGCGTCTCGTTGAGAGCTTTCGATTGCCGCCTTGCGCCTCTCGCTGCGGTTATTGGATCGGAAGATAACGAGGGGGCGTGTTCGGCTGAATACCCCAGCGGGGCGCGGAATAATTAGGGAAAAACTCCCCCCCCCCCCCCCCGGTTAACGACTGTTTTGCGCTTAGGACCCGACGCCACCCCCCCCCCCCCGTAATTTGTTCGCGCGCTGACGACCCGACCGCCCCTGTCAGTAGCCAATGGAGGTTGATAAATATCTGGCAGCAGAGCCGTTCAATCAATATAACCAGAGATGCAGGGGTGAGACCGTCTGTAATTGATCCAACGGACCAACGGGAGTAGTCGATGCCTGACCTGAGCCTTGTAGTCACGTTAAGGTTTCATTATATGAGGTTGCTAACCGGCCGACCAACCTGGCGGCGATCTATCCCGTGTGCTGCTGTTACCCTGGCCGCCAGATGAGCGCAGACGAGCTGGGTCTGAACGAGCACCACCAGTCGCAGCTCTCCCGCTACCTCCGCTTCGCCCGGCTGCAGCGCGACAAACGACTGCGTACCGTCGACGCCGCATTCGAGGACTGCATGCTCTCCAGGTACGACATCCCCTGAGAGGGCTCGGTCCTACGCAGAGCTCTATGTCCACACTATTCAGTTCAGTTACACATCAGCTCTGAGAGCGTTCTCGCGACTGGATTGAATTCTGGAACGGAATGGTCTTTCGATCTGGTCGATAAAGTTTCGCCGTTGATCGGATTCGAACCCGTGACGATCGGTTTCTGTGCGCGGCGGCAGGCTGTCTGAGGTGACGTACACGCGTGACGAGGTGGAGGAGCTGCTGACCCTGCTCAGCAGCACGGTGCACGACGAGGTCAGCGCTGAGCTGGTCAACGCCGACCATACGGCGCTGCTGCTGCTGCGCCAGGTGTTTGTGCAGGCGCAGAAGTGGCAACTGCGGCTCGACTCGCACGTCGAACAGCTCGAGGACAAGTGAGTACGGCGAGAGCGACCGACATTCTGCCACATAACTGATCTCCGTGTACTCCATATTAACGAGTCGACTGAATACATGTATCGGATTCAATAACGGCATGAATCTGCAGCGATTATCTGTGGATGTTGTCCGCCCTGCAGCTGGAGAGCTGCAGCGTGTAATGTTCTCTGCCCGGTGCAGTGTTATGTGACGGCTCTCTGCCCGGTGCAATGTTATGTGCCGGCTCTCTGCCCGGTGCAATGTTATGTGCCGGCTCTCTGCCCGGTGCAGTGTTATGTGACGGCTCTCTGCCCGGTGCAATGTTATGTGCCGGCTCTCTGCCCGGTGCAATGTTATGTGACGGCTCTGCCCGGTGCAGTGTTATGTGACGGCTCTCTGCCCGGTGCAATGTTATGTGCCGGCTCTCTGCCCGGTGCAATGTTATGTGCCGGCTCTCTGCCCGGTGCAGTGTTATGTGACGGCTCTCTGCCCGGTGCAATGTTATGTGCCGGCTCTCTGCCCGGTGCAATGTTATGTGACGGCTCTGCCCGGTGCAGTGTTATGTGACGGCTCTGCCCGGTGCAGTGTTATGTGACGGCTCTCTGCCCGGTGCAGTGTTATGTGACGGCTCTCTGCCCGGTGCAGTGTTATGTGACGGCTCTGCCCGGTGCAGTGTTATGTGACGGCTCTCTGCCCGGTGCAGTATTATGTGACGGCTCTGCCCGGTGCAGTGTTATGTGACGGCTCTCTGCCCGGTGCAGTGTTATGTGACGGCTCTCTGCCCGGTGCAGTGTTATGTGACGGCTCTGCCCGGTGCAGTGTTATGTGACGGATTTCTGCCCGGTGCAGTGTTATGTGACGGCTCTCTGCCCGGTGCAGTGTTATGTGACGGCTCTCTGCCCGGTGCAGTGTTATGTGACGGCTCTCTGCCCGGTGCAGTGTTATGTGACGGCTCTGCCCGGTTAATGGTTATGTGACGGCTCTCTGCCCGGTGCAGTGTTATGTGACGGCTCTCTGCCCGGTGCAGTGTTATGTGACGGCTTTCTGCCCGTTGCAGTGTTATGTGACGGCTCTCTGCCCGGTGCAGTGTTATGTGACGGCTCTCTGCCCGGTGCAGTGTTATGTGACGGCTTCTGCCCGGTGCAGTGTTATGTGACGGCTCTCTGCCCGGTCCAGTGTTATGTGACGGCTCTCTGCCCGGTGCAGTGTTATGTGACGGCTCTCTGCCCGGTGCAGTGTTATGTGACGGCTTCTGCCCGGTGCAGTGTTATGTGACGGCTCTCTGCCCGGTGCAGTGTTATGTGACGGCTTTCTGCCCGTTGCAGTGTTATGTGACGGCTCTCTGCCCGGTGCAGTGTTATGTGACGGCTCTCTGCCCGGTGCAGTGTTATGTGACGGCTTCTGCCCGGTGCAGTGTTATGTGACGGCTCTCTGCCCGGTGCAGTGTTATGTGACGGCTCTCTGCCCTGTGCAGTGTTATGTGACGGCTTTCTGCCCGTTGCAGTGTTATGTGACGGCTCTCTGACCGGTGCAGTGTTATGTGACGGCTCTGCCCGGTGCAGTGTTATGTGACGGCTTTCTGCCCGTTGCAGTGTTATGTGACGGATTTCTGCCCGGTGCAGTGTTATGTGACGGCTCTCTGCCCGGTGCAGTGTTATGTGACGGCTCTGCCCGGTTAATGGTTATGTGACGGCTCTCTGCCCGGTGCAGTGTTATGTGACGGCTCTCTGCCCGGTGCAGTGTTATGTGACGGCTCTCTGCCCGGTGCAGTGTTATGTGACGGCTCTCTGCCCGGTGCAGTGTTATGTGACGGCTCTCTGCCCGTTGCAGTGTTATGTGACGGCTTTCTGCCCGGTGCAGTGTTATGTGACGGCTCTCTGCCCGGTGCAGTGTTATGTGACGGCTCTCTGCCCGGTGCAGTGTTATGTGACGGCTCTCTGCCCGGTGCAGTGTTATGTGACGGCTCTCTGACCGGTCCAGTGTTATGTGACGGCTCTCTGCCCGGTGCAGTGTTATGTGACGGCTCTCTGCCCGGTGCAGTGTTATGTGACGGCTCTCTGCCCGGTGCAGTGTTATGTGACGGCTCTCTGCCCGGTGCAGTGTTATGTGACGGCTCTGCCCGGTGCAGTGTTATGTGACGGCTCTCTGCCCGGTGCAATGTTATGTGCCGGCTCTCTGCCCGGTGCAGTGTTATGTGACGGCTCTCTGCCCGGTGCAGTGTTATGTGACGGCTCTCTGCCCGGTGCAGTGTTATGTGACGGCTCTGCCCGGTGCAGTGTTATGTGACGGCTCTCTGCCCGGTGCAATGTTATGTGACGGCTCTCTGCCCTGTGCAGTGTTATGTGACGGCTTTCTGCCCGTTGCAGTGTTATGTGACGGCTCTCTGCCCGGTGCAGTGTTATGTGACGGCTCTCTGCCCGGTGCAGTGTTATGTGACGGCTCTCTGCCCGTTGCAGTGTTATATGACGGCTCTCTGCCCGGTGCAGTGTTATGTGACGGCTCTCTGCCCGGTGCAGTGTTATGTGACGGCTCTGCCCGGTGCAGTGTTATGTGACGGCTTTCTGCCCGTTGCAGTGTTATGTGACGGATTTCTGCCCGGTGCAGTGTTATGTGACGGCTCTCTGCCCGGTGCAGTGTTATGTGACGGCTCTCTGCCCGGTGCAGTGTTATGTGACGGCTCTCTGCCCGGTGCAGTGTTATGTGACGGATCTGCCCGGTTAATGGTTATGTGACGGCTCTCTGCCCGGTGCAGTGTTATGTGACGGCTCTCTGCCCGGTGCAGTGTTATGTGACGGCTCTCTGCCCGGTGCAGTGTTATGTGACGGCTTTCTGCCCGGTGCAGTGTTATACGACGGCTCTCTGCCCGGTGCAGTGTTATGTGACGGCTCTGCCCGGTCCAGTGTTATGTGACGGCTCTCTGCCCGTTGCAGTGTTATGTGACGGCTCTCTGTCCGGTGCAGTGTTATGTGACGGCCCTCTGCCCGGTGCAGTGTTATGTGACGGCTCTCTGCCCGGTGCAGTGTTATGTGACGGCTCTCTGCCCGGTGCAATGTTATGTGACGGCTCTGCCCGGTGCAGTGTTATGTGACGGCTCTGCCCGGTGCAGTGTTATGTGACGGCTCTGCCCGTTGCAGTGTTATGTGACGGCTCTCTGCCCGGTGCAGTGTTATGTGACGGCTGTCTGCCCGGTGCAGTGTTATGTGACGGCTCTCTGCCCGGTGCAATGTTATGTGACGGCTCTCGGCCCGGTTAATGGTTATGTGACGGCTCTCTGCCCGGTGCAGTGTTATGTGACGGCTCTCTGCCCGGTGCAGTGTTATGTGACGGCTCGATCTACCGCGCAGGGATATAGTGTGTCGGTTGGCTACCCTGCAGGGAGGTGTTGCTGAAACGAGTTATGTACACAGGGAGCTGATGGGAGTTATGTACACAGGAAGCTGATGAGAGTTATGTACACAGGGAGCTGATGGGAGTTATGTACACAGGGAGCTGATGGGAGTTATGTACACAGGGATCTGATGGGAGTTATGTACACAGGGATCTGATGGGAGTTATGTACACAGGGAGCTGATGGGAGTTATGTACACGGAGCTGATGGGAGTTATGTACACAGGGAGCTGATGGGAGTTATGTACACAGGGAGCTGATGGGAGTTATGTACACGGAGCTGATGGGAGTTATGTACACAGGGAGCTGATGGGAGTTATGTACATGTAACGGGTTTTCGCTTCTGCATGGTTCTGCCATTTTGTGTAGCATTGCAACATTTTTGAAATTTTTGAAAACTCTTTCTCTGGTTAATTTTGGGCCGCTGAATGGAATTACATAAATTTTGAGGCTCTCTGGCTTAATCTGCAACAATTAGAACTGCTTGCAACAATTGTCAACAATTTGCAACATTATTACAATTTTGCTCACGGGGTTTTCTTGAGATCAGGAGTCGAAATATGGCATTTTCAGAATGTTATATCCCCGTGTTTTCGAGATAATACTAAATTTTGTGGTTAAAATGCAGAATCGAGCTCAACCTGTACATACATTTTTATTTTGGAGGCAGGTCAATCATCGGCGAGCACATAGGTCGCTGCACGGTTAGGGTGGGGGTGGTGAAATTTAGCGAGTTAATCGGGAATTGGTCCGGTGGAATAAGGTCCGGGTTTCCTTGTCCGTGAGCCGGCACCAATGGCCCTCTGGCTCCTCCTTACATAATTTCACCAACGGCTTGTCTCTCAGATTATCACACCGTGAGTTCTGTGATCGGTTCCATGTATATTCTGCATACCCAGTGCAACGCTACGCTGAGGACGAACTCCCACTGGAACTAACACATTCATACATCCTTTCACTCAGACTCTCCCCAGACATTCACTCAATCATCAATATCTTTCATACTTTGCAGTAAACTGTCAGGTTCGTCTTCCTGACCCCTCCCTCTTTTCCTATCCCCACCAGTGGTGCGTAGTGTTACACAGGGAACGCACCAGGGTAACAGCTGGTTCACTGAGCGAATTTCGTCTCCGATGTACTCAGCTCTTCACTATGGATAACTTTCCACTCTAACTATTAAATCCACCAAATGCAAATATGAATAACCTCACACATGCTTTTCTGTCTGGGTCCATTCCTGCCGCACACTGCTGCTGGGATCCACGACTTACTGCGGTTTCCGTGGTGCCCCAATCGCCAATCCACGCCACCTCAGCACCCTGACTCCTCCTACGGCATTTATCTGAGGTGGATGGCCATTCCGGCCCACACGTCGCCACCCCAGCACCCTGACTCCTCCTACGGCATTTATCTGGGGCGGATGGCCATTCCGGCCCGCACATGTCGCCACCCCAGCACCCTGACTCCTCCTACGGCATTTATCTGGGGCGGATGGCCATTCCGGCCCGCACACGTCACCACCTCAGCACCCTGACTCCTCCTACGGCATTTACCTGAGGCGGATGGCCATTCTGGCCCTCACACGTCGCCACCCCAGCACCCTGACTCCTCCTACGGCATTTATCTGGGGCGGATGGCCATTCTGGCCCGCACACGTCGCCACCCCAGCACCCTGACTCCTTCTACGGCATTTATCTGGGGCGGATGGCCATTCCGGCCCGCACACGTCACCACCTCAGCACCCTGACTCCTCCTACGGCATTTACCTGAGGCGGATGGCCATTCTGGCCCTCACACGTCGCCACCCCAGCACCCTGACTCCTCCTACGGCATTTATCTGGGGCGGATGGCCATTCCGGCCCGCACACGTCACCACCTCAGCACCCTGACTCCTCCTACGGCATTTACCTGAGGCGGATGGCCATTCTGGCCCTCACACGTCGCCACCCCAGCACCCTGACTTCTCCTACGGCATTTATCTGGGGCGGATGGCCATTCCGGCCCGCACACGTCACCACCTCAGCACCCTGACTCCTCCTACGGCATTTACCTGAGGCGGATGGCCATTCTGGCCCTCATACGTCGCCACCCCAGCACCCTGACTCCTCCTACGGCATTTATCTGGGGCGGATGGCCATTCCGGCCCGCACACGTCACCACCTCAGCACCCTGACTCCTCCTACGGCATTTACCTGAGGCGGATGGCCATTCTGGCCCTCACACGTCGCCACCCCAGCACCCTGACTTCTCCTACGGCATTTATCTGGGGCGGATGGCCATTCCGGCCCGTACACGTCACCACCTCAGCACCCTGACTCCTCCTACGGCATTTACCTGAGGCGGATGGCCCTGCTGGCCCTCACACGTCGCCACCCCAGCACCCTGACTCCTCCTACGGCATTTACCTGAGGCGGATGGCCATTCCGGCCCGTACACGTCACCACCTCAGCACCCTGACTCCTCCTACGGCATTTACCTGAGGCGGATGGCCATTCTGGCCCTCCTGGTTTCCCAGAACCTGGCGTTACCGGACTCTTTCGAGTGCCCGCCAGTATTTCGCGACTTATGGCGCGCGATCCAGCTCACTTCTTGGCATCGCGGAATGGACCCAAAAAAACAAACAATCTCATCATCATCTAACTCCCATTCTCCTGGAAACACAACTTTCTCCTTCCGAACTAAATATTCCCACCGAAACCGGTCTATACATCTGAGACCTTTGCCATCTTTTGTTAAAAGGGTCTCCTCTTAGTTGAATTCCCATTCAACTCCACCTCCTTTCCCCCATCACCCGTTGTGCAGCAGACCGTGTCGGCAGGCATATTACGCACAGGGGCGCGGCTACGTATTGTCTAGGCCTCCTCACAATCTTGTCTATTATTTCCCACTGTCAGTTTACACCATGCTGTTATCGTCATACCTCCCTCGTGCGTTATATCCTATTTGCCCCGGCTCCACGCGCACGGTTGTCTCTGGGCGTGCGTCTGCACGTTTGTATGTAGTGTACGTACAGTATGCATGCATGATTCCAAGTATGTGTATGTATGTCTGTATGCCTGTATGCCTGTATGCCTGTATGCTTGTATGCCTGTATGCCTGTATGCCTGTATGCCTGTATGCCTGTGTGCCTGTGTGCCTGTGTGCCTGTGTGCCTGTGTGCCTGTGTGCCTGTGTGCCTGTGTGCCTGTATGCCTGAATGCCTGAATGCCTGAATGCCTGTATGCCTGTTTGCCTGTATGTTTGTATGTATGTATGTATGTATGTATGTATGTATGTATGTATGTATGTATGTATGTATGTATGTATGTATGTATGTATGTATGTATGTATGTATGTATGTATGTATGTATGTATGTATGTATGTATGTATGTATGTATGTATGTATGTATGTATGTATGTATGTATGTATGTATGTATGTATGTATGTATGTATGTATGTATGTATGTATGTATGTATGTATGTATGTATGTATGTATGTATGTATGTATGTATGTATGTATGTATGTATGTATGTATGTATGTATGTATGTATGTATGTATGTATGTATGTATGTATGTATGTATGTATGTATGTATGTATGTATGTATGTATGTATGTATGTATGTATGTATGTATGTATGTATGTATGTATGTATGTATGTATGTATGTATGTATGTATGTATGTATGTATGTATGTATGTATGTATGTATGTATGTATGTATGTATGTATGTATGTATGTATGTATGTATGTATGTATGTATGTATGTATGTATGTATGTATGTATGTATGTATGTATGTATGTATGTATGTACGTACGTACGTACGTACGTACGTACGTACGTACGTACGTACGTACGTACGTACGTACGTACGTACGTACGTATGTATGTATGTATGTATGTATGTATGTATGTATGTATGTATGTATGTATGTATGTATGTATGTATGTATATATGTATTTATCTTATAACTGTTAGCGTGAAGAAGCGTCGCCGGCGTGATACCATTTGTAGTGTATTTGTGGAGTGTGTGTAGTTTATGCTGTGTAGTGTATATTGTGTAGTGTATATTGTGTAGTGTGCATTGTGTAGTGTATATTGTGTAGTGTGCATTGTGTAGTGTATTTTGTGACTATAGTGTACCACGGGTCGTGTTTCTGTAATTGGTAATCGGTACTCGGTACTCGATACTCAGTACTCAGTACTCAGTACTCAGTACTCGGCACTTGGTACTCGGTACTCGGCACCTGGTACTCGGCACTCGGTACTCGACACTCGGTACTCGGTTCTCGTTACTCAGGAATGGGTACTCAGTAATCGGTACTCACTACTCGGTACTCGGTTACTCGGTTATCGCTACTCGGTACTTGGTACGCGGTACTCGGCACTCGGCACTCGGCACTCGGCACTCGGCACTCGGCACTCGGCACTCGGTACTCGGTACTCGGTACTCGGTACTTGGTACTCGGTACACGGTACTAGGTACTCGGTAATCGGTACACGTTACTCGGTACTCGGTACACGGTACTCGGTACTCGGTACACGGTACTCGGTACTCGGTACTCGGTACTCGGTACTCGATACTCGGTACTGGGTACTCGGCACTCGGTACTCGGTACGGACACCTGGTACTTGGTGCTCAGTACTTTTCTGTATGTACAACAACTGTCCCACCTGAGCGAAATCCACGGGTTTTCCCCTCGTTAGGCTAGCGTCTGACCGTCTGGCCGGACCCTCTCGTCCAGGGGAGGGGGTTCATGACGTCATGTGTTTTGGGATCGGGCGCGTGGGGTCAGTGTCCCAGCGGCCGGTAGCGGTGATCGGTGACGCTGGCCGTGTGGACACTTGTGCGAATTTTTCATGACAGCGATTTTATTCTGGCGTTAATTTTTAACAGCGAGATGAACAGGGACGAAATTGTACATGACCGTGATTTGTATCATACCGCCATATCTTTCCATAGAGCAAACAACCATCCCATAATTTCGCGCTTGTTAAGGAGACAGTTAACTGCGAGAATCGTAAACATTCCAACACAGCCTTCCTCACTTTCCTTTTCCTTGGGAAATATTTACTTTACTCAGTTAGCTTTGAACTTAATGAAAATAACGTTGCTTAACAAAATTAAATTAAAAGTCTTGCAATTATCGGCGGCTTAGGGCTGTGTGGAAACAATATTAGCACATACTCGACAATTCGTCAATAAGACCTGTTTATCAAAATCCTCACGACACAATCCCTAAATGATCTGTTTGTATATGCCGAAACGTTGAAATGATGACCCTGTCATCAACCGATCCTGACATCAAAGATTGCGTAAAAAGGCTTACAGATTAAATTGCAAATTAACCACAGTGAAGTTAATTTGACCGGATTTGAAAATGTCACCAATCAGACCAAATAATCAACCGAACCGGATAATTGAATGGCAAGGTTAAGAAAAAATATCGGTCACCCTGTCTGCTGGCAATCGGGTTAGCCATTCCTGAAAATTTTCAGTACGGGTATTTCACATAATTATCACATCACTCGGGTTTTACCAGAAACAGTTGGCCTTCAATATATCAGTAAACATTGTTCACCAAAATAAACATTAAACCTCGGAACCTTGAATTGAGTATTTCATCACATCTAGCCGCAAAAATTACATTACCCTGCCTTGGAAGCATTGAAGTCACATCATCGCTTGTCCCTACATATATATTTTTACGTTAACATTACTAATTATATTACGTGACTTCCCCTCAAGCTAGCGCTCCATCTCATTGATATTTATTCCTTCCTCAATCCATCTTTCAGTCACATTCCGAATTAGAGTACTAGGTAATTCACACAAGGCTATATGTACAGAAAATTGTGCACCGATAGTTCAAGTTAATTGTCTCGTGAATACAATATCATTCGTCTTATAGGCAGCAGTTCGAATAGAGTCAACAAAATTCAGCCAGTCACATCAGTCACATCAGTTCGAACAGTCAACCAGTCAAATAAATCCCATCGGCGACCACCACCAGCATTGGCACAAGCTCCATAATCGGTTGCATTTAAAGCACGAGAGTTATAAAAGACGCAAACATAAACGTCCAAACCATATCAGAGTTTTGATTTACGTTAGAAGTTATAACTAGTCAGGCAATCAATATATGATAATTTTTCAACCATACACATACTCGCGTAGGCATAATGAAGAATATCGTGACTACATGACCAAACAAATGCCCAAATAGCAGGGGAGTTCAATGAGAGAAGAACAAAACGACGAAGAAGAAAAAAACCGGCCGAAACACTGTGCAAATTAAATTTGTATGGTGTTCAGATGCACAACGAATTAACTGACCATGGATTATAAGGAGGGTATAAGGATTGTACAGACTTTCCGACCTTACTTGATGTGAAATGCGGCTACTTTCTCCAGTATGAAATTTATAGAACTAAACAACAGCAAATCTTGAAGGCTGACTTGTGATGGTCCTTGACGCGGCTTCTCTGAGACTAAGGCTCGCGGCGAGGAGCCGCGGCCCCAGCCTGCTTCCGTCCCTACTCACTGCCCCATCTTGTCTCCTCTGAGACTGAGGCTCGCGGCGAGGAGCCGCGGCCCCAGCCTGCTTCCGTCCCTGCTCACTGCCGAACTCTGTTCCTCTGAAACTTACTTGGACTGTTTGGAGGCCTGGGCGCACTATCGGCAATTTGAAGATCGGTCCCGTCCTTGCTGCTCTGCTGTTCGATCTGCCGCCCCTTCACCCCTCTTGCAGGCCCTTTTATCAACTTTTTGCTTGAAAAATCAGGTCAGTTGCCAGATTGGCGCCTTGCTGCCGTGATTTTGTCTCCACTCGGTTTTAATTTTCGATTCCCTTTTGCTGTCCTGTCATTGGTCCTTCTCACCCGGCTGCAACGGCCTGTGGATGCCTGCGGCGGCCGGAACTGCTGTCTACAGCGGCCCAGAGGCGGAGCTTGCTGCCGTGATCTGGGTCAGGATCCTGCGCAGAGGCTTCTGCCG